>JAASGW010000020.1:0-110490 GCA_023334395.1 Phytopythium sindhum
TCTGCATGCACACGTGTCTTTGTGCATGATGATGGTTCCTGTTGGGAAACTATCTGGTGACGAGGCCGACGTGTCATTGTGGGTACATGTTGTTGATATCAGCCAATCACAACATGCCACGTGGCGGGGAGGTTCTTCGAAGAAGACCTCACATTGAAGTTCAAGTTGGAGAATGTTCTCTTGGTCCAAGCCTCAAACTCAACCTGATTCAACCCAAGGTTTTATATTGCATGCGTAGGTTGACTGCATTTAACCCCATAGGACCCTAGTGGTTTTATGTTTGTAGGATTCAGGAACCATAAGCTCATTTCAATTCAGTTGCAAATTTCCCGCGTTCGACTCAAGTCTCCTCTCCCTCCTTCCCTCCAAGTCGGGAATCAAGTCTTCCTCCAAGCGCAAGCGTGCGTACCGTGTTTTGGGGACTGTCGTGGACAGCGCCCCATTACAGAAACTGTTGGCGCCACGCTGGCCTTATTGATTGAGCCAATTGATGTTAAAAATCTTCACGGACACAATTAAATCAGTGCACGAGCTCTTTATCTTTTGCTCTCCCTGCTTGTATCCCTTTGACCTTCGATACGTCCCACACTCGTTGAAAACAGAGGGTAGACTGTATTTACGATCTTTTTACCCAAGCAGCAAAAATATGTGGTACACATCAAACTTCAACACGCTTTTTAGCGTGGGGCAGAGAAGTAGAAGCGCACGTTTGCACATCATCACGCTCCCCATTCCCCCAAGTGAAGCGCGTGCATTCATTTCATGAGACTCTCATGACGAGGGCTTTGATATCGAAAGTCGACGCCAATTGTGCACCCGGCGGCTCCATATTCCGATCCGATCGCCACCCATCAAGACCAAAGTGGACGCGCCCAAGTCGCACATAATAATGCGTATACTGAACGCTTTTGCATCAACATGTTCAACCAGGACAGGGGGCACTAATACCCATCCCCAGGGGATTCTAATACTACTGTACATACAGTGCAGCAAGTGATCAGCTGGTCCTACTTGCTCACTCATGACGAGTGAGCCGCCCGCCCACCGAGGGACTCCGTCTACCGCCTCCACTCCAGCATTGCGCAATCTCCCAGCCGCTTGACAAGCCCCTCCCTGCACTTCCACAGCGATGACCCTCGGCGTCCGGCTGGTGCGCCGCTTCTCGACGCAGCGCGCGACCCGCGCGGGCTACTACCGCGGCGGCACCTCGCGCGGCGTCATGTTCGTTGACGCGGACCTGCCGGCGGACGAGGCCGCGCGCGACCGCATTTTCCTGCATATCATGGGCTCGCCGGACCCGAACGGGCGGCAACTGGACGGCCTCGGCGGGGGCGTGATGTCTCTGTCCAAGATCTGCGTCGTCTCTCCGCGCGAGGACGACCCCAAGGCTGACGTCAACTACGCGTTCGCGAGCGTCGGCATCGACTCGCCCGTCGTGGACCGTACCAGCAACTGCGGCAACATGAGCGCGGCCGTTGGCCCGTTCGCCTTCAACGCGCGGCTGCTAGGCGCCGAGTTCGACTACGACCGGCCGCGCGACGTGACGGTGCGCATCTTCAACACCAACACCCAGAAGTACATCCACAGCACGTTCCCCGTGGCGGACGGCGAGGCGCTGGCCCACGGCGACCTGACCATCGACGGCGTGGCCGGCTCCGGCGCGCCCATCAAGCTCGAGTTCATCGACCCTGCGGGCTCCAAGACGGGCAAGCTGCTGCCCACGGGCAACGTGCTGGACATCGTGGATGGCATCCCCGTCACTTGCATTGACGCCACCAACCCCAACGTATTCGTGAACGCCGAGGACGTGGGCCTGCCCGGCGAGATCCTGCCCGACGGCATCAATGCGCTGCCTGACAAGCTCAAGCTGCTGGACGACCTGCGACGCAAGGCGGCTGTCAAGATGGGCGTCGCGAACAGCGAAGAGCTTGTGCCGCGCTCCATCCCCAAGATCGCCATCGTCTCGCGGTCTTCGACGCACACACTGCTGTCGGGTAAGACGCAGGACGCGAGCGACGTGGACGTGGTAGTGCGCTTCATCTCGGACGGACAGCCACACCGCGCCATCCCGCTCACGGGCGCGCTGTGCACCGCCGCCGCCGCCAAGCTGCGCGGCTCCATCGTACATGCTCGGCTGGCGGAGCAGTCCGTCGCCGAGGGCATGGTGACCATCGCACACCCGAGTGGGCGCATCCAAGTGGACGCCGACATGGACGACGAGACGCGCCAGCTCTCCAGCGCGGCTGTGCTCCGCACTGCTAGACGCATCATGGACGGCGTCGTCTTCTGGAACGAGTGAGGCCCTTGAGAAGATCATTTGGTCATGGCTGTCAACGCGAAGGCAGTCTCAATCATGAAAAATACGTCGGTATCAATGCGTTGTTGGCGTCGAGCATGTGATTCAATTGCACTGTGGTCGAGAGCTCCCTCATCTCATAAAATCACAACGAGAGAGACTGATCCGCCTAGTCGAGGTGTCTCGCACCGACGTAGGTATTCGCGGGCACTTGCTGGCGGAACTTCTGGAGCTGTGTGACGCTCTTGGACGCCTTCTCCGGCGTCTGGAGCTTCTTCTTCTGCGCGCTCGACTCGCTCGTGAAGTTGCTGCGAAGGAGGCTGTGGGCGGCTGGCACGGGGATACGGCTCGCCGTCCACTTGGCCAGGCGAGAACGCGGCGACGAGGAGCCGTTGGAGTTGTTGTCGCTGGCCTTGGTGGCCTCCGGGGGGTCCACGGGATCCTGTTTGTCGATGTCCTCGCCAGTCTCCTCGTCATTGGTATCGTTGTCGTCCAAGGAGTCGCACTGGTTGGATGAGTCGTCGCTGGGGATGGCAACAATCGGCTCAATGTCCAGCTCTGTCGGCATCGGAGCATTAGAGAGATTAGGTACAACACGTCAGTCAGTTCCGCAACTGCTATCGCTCAGCATCGCTTGGATACGTACGGAGGTTGAGCAACGGGGCGGGCATTCGGCTGGTCGATTCCGCTTCCTTGTTGAGGGTTTCCTCCAACTTGAGGTCGTCGTAGTCGTCATCCAGGTCCGAGTCAGCGTCACACGGCGTCATTATGGCGGGTTGCGCCGGGATCGAGACGTTCACGGTAGCCGGCGTGGCAGCATCATGTTCCTCGCTATCGCGATCGCGCATGGTGTCTTCGCTGGAGTCCGATTCGTTGCTGGTGACGATCTGCGTGGCCATCACCGCCTTTTCCAGGTTCGACGAGTAGCGGCGGAGGAACGCGTTCAGGTTGTTGGATCGCTGCGCTGGGCCAGCGCCTCCCGTACTGTGGCGAGGCATCGGCCGAGCTGCGGCTGGCTGTGGCTTTTCTGCTGCCTTCGCGGTTTCCTGTCGCGGCAGCAGCGGCTGGTACTGCACAGCGCGGACATCGCAATTGTCGTCTCCAGACTCGGCTGTCGCTCGCTCGTCGCCGTTCAGTCCCGACTTCGCAGACGCCATGCGCGACTCGAACTTGCTGCAGATCGTCTTGACGACTTGGCGAGAGCGCAGCTCGCGCAGTGCCGTCCGGATGGACGCCTCCATCGGTCCGAGCGGTGACCCGAGCTGCTGCCGCGCGAGGCGAGCAGGAAGCGCCGACGCCACTGGGATAGACGGCTTGCGGGTGTCTTCGGTGTTGACTTCTCGCTTGACGGTGGACTCCTGAACAACGATTTCCACGCCGCCGTCATCGCACGAGGACGCCGTCTCCTCTTCGCGCTTCTTCGGGTGGTCGCGGTGCAGCAAGAGACGACGGTCGATCCACGGCTTGCCGTAGTACCCGGCCGCTGCCAGCAGGCAAAACACGACTACGATCGCGAAGAATCCCATGGACCCGACCGAGCGCCGCTGATTGCCTTCAAGTGATGTAAAAGATGTAGAACGAGCTTGTCGCGACCAATCCAGAGTTGGACTGGGCCCGCAGCGGCAGTCGAAGCGTAGGTTGCCTCCACCAGTGGAGGGCGAGTGACCAGCAACGAGAATAGGCGTGGTTAGATGCGACTCAACGCGTCAGCTTCGGGTATCTTTGGCCTTCGTGCTGCTGCTATTCCTGCTCAAATAAGTCGAAGCCATTGCCTGCGGTCACTCGGATCAAATAAGAACGTACGCAGCCACATACCCGTTCTCGAACACGACGGAGCGTGCTCCGGAAATAAGAAGACGCGATAAGAACCGCGCGGGGTCTTGTTGTCTTCTTATTCACCTTCTTGTTTTCTCGCGCGGACTAAGAAAAGAGAGAAAAAGAGCCAAAAACATGCATGTGGGGTTGAGAACGCAACCCATTCAACCAATGGCGAGCGCTCGTAGCGACCCGAGAGGGTTCCAAGCGCTCGCGTTGGGCTTCAAAAGGGGACCAATGGGTCCTTCGCTCAGACCTGGCGCTCGTAGCGGGGCTGGCCGCTCGAGAGGGACTGGAATGTGTGGTGGTGCGAGCGGGGGCCGCCCACGACGACCACGACTTCGTCGTCATGATCAAACGCCGGGCCAGCGTCGTCGCTGCCGACTGGGTCGTGCATCCCCGAGTCGAACGACGAGCTGTCGCTCAGCATGAGCTCTGCCGCGGACGGCGGGAGCTGCATCACCCGAGCGGGCGCGTGCGACACCAGTGCGATCGACTTGGCGTCGTTGAATTGCTTGAGCACCGTCATGGCCGCCTGCTTGAGCTGGCGGCCCTCCGAGCTGAGATTCATCCCGCTCG
The DNA here is from genome assembly GCA_023334395.1 of Phytopythium sindhum. Classification (NCBI taxonomy): domain Eukaryota; phylum Oomycota; class Peronosporomycetes; order Pythiales; family Pythiaceae; genus Phytopythium; species Phytopythium sindhum. The sequence goes on from JAASGW010000020.1 coordinate 4,691, forward strand.
CGTGCTTGAACTTGGACAACACTGACAGATCTTCGGCCGACAAGCTGACCAGAGAAGAGCATCAACCACTGTGAGCATGAGCGTGGACAAGTACCAGACGGAGCAAGACGCAGGAACGCACCTCCACGAGTGGCGGAGGATGGCTTCGACCTGGTTGTAGCGGTCCATCTTCTTCAGAATGCGCTTGAAGCTCTTGTTATGGAGCCAGATGCCGTAGCACTTGTTGCATGAGATCGGCTGCGTCGGCCGATCGCGCTGCACAACCCGATTCTCGCAGTCGTGCGCGAAAAGCATCACCCTGTCGGTTGAGAAAGCGCGAGCGGCGCGGGGAGAGCCCAGCAGCGGCGCGGAGGAGGACGAGGGAAGAGCGAACGAGGCTTCCATCAGACACACCCACTCGGAAAACAACAAGGCACACACGCAACACGCAAGGATACTTCTCCCGAGCATCGACGCACATACTTGTCCGACCGGATGTCGCGCACGACGTTCACGCGGTAGTTACCGACGTAATACTTGGAGAACGCGTGCACGAGGTCCGCGTGGGCCTGGTAGAAGTAATCGGGCACGATGCCGGGGCAGCGCCACCCAGTCCTGGGTATGTGCATCGCCTCGGGAGAGTTGCCCATGTCCTTGGTGCGCGGGTGGTCCTCCGAAAAGAACCCCGCACCGTTCCCGCCGCCCGCGCCGCCGGCCTCGCACGCCGTCGGCTCGTCGCTGTCGCTGCCGCTCGTGCTCGTCTTCTGGCGCTTGCTGCTCCGTTCCATCGCGGCGTCCAGGCCGCCGCCGTACTCCTCGTCCTCTTCCCCCGCCCCGTGGCCCGCGAAGCCGCCCAGCACGGCGCGGTGCGCCACCACACGGCTCTTGTGCATCAGCCATGCCGCCTCCTGGAACCTCCCATTCATCCTCACCTTGAACCCCTCGGGGTCGTTGGGCTTCCGCCCGCGCCGCGTTCTTTCGTGTTCCGCAGGGTCACAGCGCGCGTCCCAGGGATCCCGAAGCACAGAACAGGTCACTAAGCGTCAGATACGGCCTTCCTCTCTGTAATAGAGCGCGGGGGAAGCCTTCCCACCTCCCACCGCGACCACAACCAACGACACTAGCAAGAAGGAGCGCGCACCTTTCATAGTGGTCCGCACAAGTGCGGCACAAGATCCATTCTCCGTTGCTCTCGTCCAGGGCCTTCACCTCTTCGTCCGCCCGCACGCTCTCCGGCCATTCCGTACGCTTGCGGCGCGCTTCATACGCAGGGGGCGGCCCCCCAATGAGCGGGAGGACGTGGTTGCTTGGCATCGCATTACGTTTCGGTCTGCTGTTCTGCTGCCCGTGGCGCCCGCCCCCGCCACCAAATCCCCGCATTCGCCTCCAATAGCGTGGCGTCGCCGTCGTTTCAAGCTATTATAGGTCATTTGTGACATAAATGGTGTGATTAACACTGTAATAGGGTAAATATGGTGTGGTGGACGCTGCTTTGGTGTGTGGGCGACCGGGTAGTCAGCGGTCCGCGCACATCAGTCCGCGTTGAAGTGTCCCGACTACCTCGGAGATTAATGCGCGGTGCCCCCAATGTGTCCCATGGGCATACGAGGTGGCGGCCGGAAAGGGAGGCGTCTGCGCCCGGAAAGGACGCACCGAGGGGAGGACGGCGGGCGCCAGGCGGGTTACCTCGGGCCATTTGCCGCCTATCCCTCTGCTGGAGACCATGACGCTCCCGAACCCCTGCGACTACATCCCGGGGGAGAAGAGGCATGCACGAGGCGAGATGGCGCGCGAACGCCACGGAGCTGAGGCCAAGGCTGCGAGCGGCAGCGACAGCAGCGGCGAAAGCGACGTGGAGGTGGCCGCAGGCCCCGCACGAGAGTCTGGACGGAGCAGCGTAGACATTGGCGAGCTGCGCCCGGACCTGTGCACCCTGCTGGCGTCGATCTCGCCCGCGCAGTCCAAGCGCGCGATCGATCCGTCGGTAGTGGTCCCTGTGTCGGGTCCCGAGTCAGTCGCGCATCGCAAGGCGCTAGCGCTCACGGCGCGGCGCCGTCTCGAGGAGGACGAGTGTTTTGAGGACTTGTGGGGACTCGTGTCGGTGCGCAGTCTGCTGGAGAGCGCGGACGGTGAAGTTGACGACAGCGACGCGTTCGAAGCAGTGCTGGAGCAACTTCCAGACGCCCCAACAGAGGAAGTTGAGGTTGCTCTCGATATGAGCGGCACTGGATTGGACGCCGCCTGTCTGGATGGCGTGCTGGTGGACGGTGGCGGCTCGATCCGCGCCAAGGTTGAGCGCGCGGCGCAGCAGCTTTACGAGTGGAGCAAGCGCCGCCTGGCGCTCGACTCGTTGTCTTCGGAGCAAGTCCCAGAACCTCCGCGGTCGACGTCGCCGACGGAGATGTTGCGGGAGGGCGTGGTGGAGGTGGACGTGGTGAAGGAAGAGGCTTTCACCAGCTCCAGCCCGACGCCGACGCTGGCGCCGATGCCGACGCTGACGCTGGCGTCGTACGGCTTTGACCTGTCGGCGCGCGGCGGGGCACCCAAGCGCCGCGCGAACCTGAACGCCAAAGCCAAGGACTTGCTGCGCGTGTGGTTCGAGGCACACGTACACCACCCGTACCCGACGGAGGAGGAGAAGGAGTGGCTCGCGCGCCAGGGCGGCATCACGCTGGAGCAGGTCAACAACTGGTTCATCAACACGCGCGGGCGCAAGTGGAAGCCCATGCTCAAGCGGCTGATGGCCGAGAAGCAGAAGGGCGAGTGCAAGCTGCTGGACGAGATGGTGCAGCGCATGACGGAGCCCTACCAGCGCGAGCTCTGAGACCGACGCGAGCGCCCATGCAAGACCGACTGCAAGCGCCTACATGTATTGAGATAAGGCGATAAAACCCGTCAGCTTATTTTAATCCAATCCAACGACCGCATTCCCGATTATATCGACTATTATATCCAATCAGAGTCGTCTATTCCGTGGGATGCGAAAAGGTGTGGCCGCCACCACTGGGACCATTGACCACCGCGCCCTGACCGCGCGACGCGACCGACCGCGCGACGTGACCGACCGGTGGCGATGCTGGCGCTGCGCTGCGGGCGCCCGGCCGAGGGTCACCGCGTGCTGCTGCTCGGCCAGTTCATCTCGATGCTCATTACCTTCACGGGCATCTTCTCGCAGTTCCTGAACCGGTACTACGAGGTGCGCGAGTCCTGCGCGATGCGTCCTTCCAGTTGATACCATTGAGTGACGAGTGTGCGCGCTGAATGTGAATGGCTGCAGATCCAAGTGCCGGTGACACAGAGCGCGGGCAACTACCTGCTGCTGTGCGTGTACCTGGTGTTCCCCATCTCGCGCTGGCTGCGGCAGGACGGGTACTCGCTCGAGGTGGGTCCGATGACGGCGGCGGTGGTGGAATGCTGCGTCTTGCTAACAGCACTCGTGCACGAATGGGATGGAGGGCAGCTCCCGCTGTGGAAGTACCTGCTACTGGCGCTGGCGGACGTGGAGGGCAACTTCCTGGTCGTGTGCGCCTACAAGTACACGTCCATCTCGAGCGTCATGCTGCTCGACTGCTTCACCATCCCGGTCGTCATGCTGCTCTCGGCCACCTTCCTCCACGCCAAATACACGCGACCGCACAAGGTGGCGGTGCTCTTCTGCCTGCTCGGCATCGGCGTGCTGGTCGCGTCCGACATCCTCCGCGACGGCGAGAGCTTCTTCTCGGCCTCGTGGAACGTCTCGGCGCTCTACGGGGACTTTCTCTGCCTGCTGGGCAGCGCCACCTACGCGTGCTCCAACGTCGGCCAGGAGTATCTCGTCAAGAAGAAGAACCGCCGCATGGAGTTCCTCGGCGTGATCGGCGGCCTCGGCTTCTTCATCAGCTCCGCGCAGGCCGCCTACTTCGAAGGAGACGTACTCCGCGCCGTCCACTGGTGCGATACACATCGTCCTAGATCCACGCCGTGTCTTGGTTTCTCATCCAATGTGACGCTGTCTTCGCAGGACGTGGCCGAGCGCGCTCTGCCTCATCGGGTATATCGTCACGCTGTTCGTCATGTACACGAGCACATCGGTGCGTGATTGCTTCATTCCATGCATGTCGGTGGTCTTGCTGAAGCTGCTCGGGTTTCACACGTCTCTTGGTGGTGGTGACCGGCAGATCTTCCTTCAGTCAGGCGACGCAGCGGCCTTCAACCTGTCGCTGCTCACGTCCGACTTCTTCGCGGTGGTGGCAGCCAAGTACCTGTTCGGCGAGCAGCTGAGCCAGCTCTACTTCCTCGGCTTCTCGCTCATCGTCGCGGGCATCGTCATCTACCACCGGTCGCCCGTGCCCACGACCGACCTGGACGACGCGCTCGAGGCCAAGGAGCAGACCCACCTGCCGCTGCTCGCGGCTCCGCTCCAGTAGACGACACTAACGCACTCGCAAACACGTTCAGGCGTTCTGTATCAAATCTTTATTCTTTAAAAAAGGTCGCAGGCAAAAAACTACGGCCACCGGCGACTCCATTGGGAGACGCGGTGCCGGGTCGAGCGCGATAGTGTCGTGGTGCGCGACTCCTCCGCGGTGAAGGAGGCGGCCACGGCACTATCGCTCCAGGAAGGAAAATGGGAAAGGAAATATAAAGAACGAGGCCGAGTCGGTGAGAGCAAACGACCGGCCGATTCCGCTCGACTGCGTCGCGCGTCTCCTGCTCAGCACTTCGCTCCGTTCGCATCGCTCGGCGCGCGCTTTCACCGCGAAGGACGAGCGGGAAGAAGCAGCGCGGCGCTCACGCCAGCGTTGTCTATTCCTCCTTCTTGACCTCGAGCGACTCGAGCGCCTTGGCGGCCTCGTCGCCGGCCGACGTGTCGGCAGCGTCGGCGCCCGCCTCGAGCGCCTTGTTGTTCTTCTTGGCGTCGTCGTGCGCCTCCTTGAACTTCTGCGCGTTCTCCGCGTTGGCGAAGCGCAGCGCGAACGTCTGCGCCTCGACCACGCCCTCGGCAAAGTCGTAGCACGTGAAGACCCAGGCGCGGTCGCTGCCCATGTTGGGCGATAGTTCCGTGCGCGACTCCACCAGGTGGTTGATCAGGATCTTGTGCGTCTTCTCCTGGCGCATCAGCATGCGCACCTTCTGGTGCTCCTTGTGCTTCAGGAAGCGCACGTCGCCCACGCCGCGCTCGCACCACGACTTCTTGCCCGTGCCCTTGTCCAGCAGCGACTCGCGGAAGCAGAACGCCTTCGCGCGGCTGTTTCAGAGCAAACAAACGCGTCAGAAACGTGCCCTTTCATGCTGAATTATACACAACCAACCGACCGCAGCACTCACATCTTGAAGACGACCTCCTCCTCCTCCTCGCCGGTCGTCACCTCGACCTCATCAAGCTTCACCACAGGCTCGAAGTACGCCTGCGGCTCCTCCGACTCGGGGTCCTTACCGGCGTCCTCTGCCTCCTCGGCCTCCACCTTGGGCACGACTTCCTCCTTCTTCTCCTCCGTCGACATGCTGCTGCTGTTGCTTCTAGGTGCTTCTTGGGATCGACGCGATGGTCAAACTCGACTGGCAGGCGCTTCTTCCAGCGTGCTTTCTCGGTTTTCCCCCCCTCACTGGCGGACCGCGGTCTCCGGATTTAAGCGCGCTTAAGTAGTTTATGTTGGCGTTTCTATGTAAGAGAGGACGGACCGGTTCAAGCGCTTAAAATTGGTGGCGCCAAGGAGCAATATGTCGGACGCGTTCCCGATCCAACATATATGTTCTTCTTTCCACGTCTTCGTGTTGCTTCGTGGTATCAAACATAATGGTATCGACATATTTGTGCTGTAAAATGTTGCTGACAACATTATTGTTAAAAGCTGTTGGAAGGATCCATCAAAATTCACGCTAAAACAATTATGGATTGATTTCATTCAACTACATCTGATTGGTTGAAATGTAAACGTAATATGTATCTAAAATCAGTACCCATTGGATTGTCCGTTTTTGTGACATAGCAGGCTATCCAAAAACAGGCTTTGAGCATTTCCAGGTAATCCCTCAGTACATTTTAAACTTGGTCTTTGTATAAAGAAGGTTTTCCCAGCCGATTTCGCGAATTTCGTTGCAATTTGTACTGAATTTGATTTTATTAAATGGTCGGTACTGATTCGCGGCGATAAAAGCGCAAGTGCACTGAGAGGCGCTCTTGAACACAATGATGTCACTCTTCCGCATCCGAATCAGATCTGGATCGACAGACAATACCGGTATCGGAGTAATTGACGCAGACGGCGCCACCTCCAATTGGAGTGATGGACGCGGACAGCGCCGCCTCCGGAGGCCGCGGCGCCGCCAAGAAGCGCCGGGTCCCCGCTCCCTCCGCTGCTGCTGCCACTGGCTCGGATGTAGCGGAGGTGTCGCCGCAGCTGCCGCTGGTATCACGCAAGAAGCCGCGGCGCCGCGACGGCACGCAGGGCCGGGAGAGCGAGTTCCTGAGCGTCGAGGTCGGCATGCGCGAGTTGCGCAAGCGACTGGTGGCAGGCGACGACGGCGCGCCGGCGGCGGCGAAGACCACGCGGCGCGGATCAGGGCGAAGCACAAAGGATGTAGAGTGCGAGGCGGAGCAGGCGCCAGCTCCCCCGCCCGCGACCCAGCGCGGGCGTCCGGCTGCGACGCGGTCGGCTGCGGCGAAGCGTGCGACCGTCAGTTCGACGGCAACCCCGACACGCGGTAAACGTGCGGCACCGCAGAAAGAGACAGCCAAGAAGACACCGACAGTCAAGAAGACGTCGACTGCCGCGGCCGGGAAGAAGCCGACGCTCGCGGAGGTGAGGGCGCAGATGCAGCAAGAACAGCAGGAGCGCGTAGCGAGTCGCGTGCAGGAGCTCAAGGGCAGCAAGGTCAAGGCTGCTGATGTCGATGCCGCTGCAACGAGTGGTAGTGCTGCTGCAGTTAGTGTGAATCCCACTGCCTTGGGTGCTAGTACGCAGGTTCCAGTCCCTTCATCAGCTGGCCCACCCGTCGATGCGGCAGTCCCTCCTCAACTCCCTCCTCCAGGCCAGCAAGAGCAACTCGCATCAGCATCGAAGTCGTCAAACCCAAGTTGTGCTCAAAGTGTCTCTCATACGCCCGATGATGTCGGTACTACACCGGCAAAAGAGGCTCTGGGGCCACCATCAGCGATGCAGACAGCGCTGTCGGAGCCTGCTGCGACGAACGAGTTCATTGGCGACGACATGGACGAAGACTTGATCTTCCTCATGGCGCTGGAGGAAGTGGAGAAGAAACTCGCGACGCCGTCAAAACCAGCTGTTACAGCAGTCCCAGACGTCCCGAGCGTGAATCAACAGGCGATGCAGCAGACGCCATCAACACTCACGTCCCCCGCTTTCAAGCAAGAGATGGAGCAGCCAACGGAGCCAACCGCAACGCAGGAAGCCACGGTGCAGCAGACTCAACCAGAGCCGGCGGCAACCCAACAGCCGCCGTCGATCATGTCTCCAGATGATGTACTGCGGGAGTTTGAGCGGCTGAAGCGCGAGAACGAGGAGCTGCGCAAGTCAAATGAACGTCTCCAAGCGGTAGCATCGACTCGTGCGTCGCCTATTCCAACTGGCAGCACCCTTGCAGATACTATACCGCCCGACAACTCAACGCTTTGTGCTTCTGCACCGCCTACAGATGCGGTTGGGATCTTGCAGACACGGCGGGTTCTTGATCTTGGTGGTGACGAGGATGGCCATGATACAGAGAGTCATGCAAATTCTGGGGTTAGCAACCAACACGAACGCGAAGAAGCACCTCCAGCCTCTACTCCAAGCCGGCTCAGACGCCAGCCTCGTCTTGCCCAGCCGACAACGGATTCGCCCGAAGAGACACAAACTCGCGATACCGGCAGAATATCGGTGCTGGACTTGTCGCCGGCGCCGGTACTCGCGCCTCGGAGAAAGGAGGCTCCGACACCGTCACCCATTCCTGACAAGTCGACTGCGGCATTGTCGGGCGGGAAGAGTCATGAGCTGGAGGGGAGTCAGGACTTGGAAACTCAAGAGCCTACGACCGCAGGCGACAGCGATGCGGCTCCTTCGCCTTCGCAGACATCAACACGAGGCGGTGGTCCTAGCGATGGCGAGGTCGATCATTCCGAGGAGGAAGAGGAGGAGGAGCATCACGAGACGCGAACGGTCACGATTGACTGCGGAAACTACAGCGAGTACAAGCAAGGACAACACAAGCACGACGATGACGAGGAGGAGGAAGATGACCATGACGCTTCTCACAAGACTATCCGTGATGACGTAGAAATGGAAGCCGTGGCAGTTCACGACTCGCCTCTGACCAAGGTGGTGGATCTGTCAACATCATTGCAGCAACAGAACGATGGGATCGTTCGTGCTAGAGGCCAGGCGGCAAGTATTAGCCTGGTCAACGATGAGGACGAAGACGAAGATGCCGTCACCAGCTTGCCGTCGGAGCCGGTGTCAAGCGTGGAGGTCGATGAAGAGGATGAATCGTTCACGTCGGCGAAGCGAAGTAGTCGCCCGGCCGTGATCGAGTCTTCCTCGTCTGAATCGTCGGACGACTCTTCCGACAGCGAGCCCGAAGACATGGAGGCCGCAAGTGGGGCCAATGGCTCTGGTGGGGCCAAAAACGCTCTGGAAGCTGCGCTGCAGGCAGTCACATCGACGACTGGCACCAAGAAGAAGTTCGCCCCTCACGCCCCAGCACCTCGGCCTGCAGCAAATGCCCCCACACCAGTAGCTGCAACGAGCATCAGTGCTGTGAAGGCCAAGTCCAACCAGAAGCGGCCAGCGCCGACATCTTCAACCGCGACGCTTGGATCTGCGCAGGCTGGCACGAAGAAGAGGGCGAGAAGCGACAGCACGTCGCTCGCGTCGAACGCCACGGTGATTTCAAAGCCCAAGGGCTCCGCTAGCACTCCCGCAACCATTCGCAGTACGTTGTTGTGGCCTGCGCTCGACGATTTCTACGACTTCTTGCTGGACTTGTCGCCTGACCACGTGGATGGCGGTGGCGGGCAGCGAAATGACTGGAGCACGTCGTCGTCGAGTCTTCGCCGGTTCGCGGGGCGGAAGCTGCCGACGCGCTATGAGTCGGTCGAGCAGTACTGCATGACGCAACTGGATGGGATTACGGAGGAGCTGCTCGCGTCAATCGGGAACAATGCAGGCAGTCGAGGTGCTGGAAGGCGTGGCAAGGCGTTTTACTTGACGTCTGTGTCCCAGTGCAATCCGAACCTGAATGTGAACGCGCAGATCTTCTCGGAGAGCGGCTTCACGGGCGCGGCGCGCAACGCGAACGACTACATCCTGACGTTCCGTCCGCTCCCGCGCCAACGCGGACCAAACGACGACTCCAAGCGATCAAGCGGCGGCTCGCTGGACCTCATGAGCGGAGATTTGATCTCGCTGCGCTCGCCGCAGTGGAAGAACTTCGAACTGTTTGTGTACGGCGTCGTGTTGTGCAACTCGATCATGGGCGATGCTGACGGCAGTAGCAACAATGGTGGTGGGTCGATGGGCGGTAACGGATCGGACCAGGTCTGCGTGCTCATGCGTGTGCGGCAGCACAGGCGGACTGCAGATGAAGACAGCGATGCTGACGACGAGAAGGCGCTGCTGGCGGACTTTTCGGTCGTGACGGAGCTGTGTCTGTCGAACCAACGAGCGGCTAAGTGGAGCTGGTCAATTCAGCACGTGCACAACACGACGACTAGCGCGCGCGAGTACCAGGCGATCAAGTCGATGGCGTTCTTTTCGCCTGAACTGCGAAAGACGCTTCTTGACGGCGTACTGCCCACGAGCGGGAAGAAGGAGGGCGAGGACGACCGCGCGGAAGACGTGCTGTCCCCCGAGCTCAAGAAGCGGCTCGAGAGGCAGTACAACGCGTCGCAGATGCGCGCGATCGTAGGCTGCCTCGGTGAGGACAAGACGGTCATGATCCAGGGACCGGTACGTTTCTCTATCCTTGTGTTGTCGTTGCATTTGTTTTGCTTCAGTAGTAATGACAGTTGCGACGATGCAGCCAGGAACGGGAAAGACGAAGACGGTGCTTGGGCTTCTGAGCGCACTGCTAGACGGCGCGGGGCTCTCGACGCTGCGCAAGGGGACGGCGCGTATCCGCGTGGGTGCGTCACTCCAGAGTGGTAGCAGCGGCAAGAACAGCGGCAACGGGCCGCGCAACAACTCGGTGCGAATTCTGGTCGCCGCACCGAGCAACGCCGCCGTCGACGAGTTGGTTGTCCGTGTGGTGAGTGAAGGCCTCATCGACGGTTCGACAGGCAAGTCGTACCGCCCACGCATGGTGCGCGTCGGTCGCCCAGAGAGCATGAGCAGCAGCGGTAGTCACCTGCACATCACAAACGAGCGGGAGGCGAGCGCAGCCAAGAAGACGCGCGGCAAGATGCACAAGTACGCGGCCGAGGTCGAGGATATCCTGCTCGAGACGCAGGTCGCGCGGCAGAAGGCGTCATTCGGCACGGCGCGGGCTGCCAGGCAGGCCATTGTGCGAGGCGCACAGATCGTGTTCTGCACGCTGAGCGGCACCGGGTCCGTCGCACTGTGCGACTTCGCGCACGAGTTCGACGCGCTCATCATCGATGAGGCTGCGCAGGCCGCGGAGGCAAGCGCGCTCATTCCATTCAAGTTTCGTCCGCACCGCGCGATCCTCGTGGGCGACCACCGTCAGCTCCCAGCCACGGTGGTGTCGAAGCGGCTGGTCGCCATCGGCTACGACCGCAGTCTGTTCCAGCGACTGGTCGAGAATGGCTCGCGCGTGCGCTTGCTGACGCGGCAGTACCGCATGCACCCGGACATTGCGCGCTTCCCGTCGACGTACTTTTACGGCGGCAAGCTCGTGCAGGACGCGCAGCTCGCGCGCTCGACCGCCCGGGAGTTCCACGCGCACGAGCTGTTCCGGCCGTTTGCGTTCATCGACGTAGCGGGCGGCGAGCAGAGCCAGGTGAGCGGCTCGACGTCGCTGCGCAACCTGAGCGAGGTGGAGCTCGTCGTGCTGCTCGTGCGCGCGCTGGTGCGCCGGTTCCCCGATCTTGAGTGGAAGAAGACGATCGGCGTCATTGCGCCGTACAAGCAGCAGATCTTCGAGCTCGGCGCGCGGGTGGCGCAGCTCGAGCGCGAGCTGGACGTGCGTCTGGGTATCGAGGTCAACACGGTCGACGGCTTCCAGGGCCGAGAGAAGGACATCATCATCTACTCGTGCGTGCGCACGAGCGCCGGCGGGCGGCGCAAGAAGCAGAAGAACAGCAAGAACTGGCCCAGAGACAACTCAGCCGATGCGTTCTGGGCCGACGAGCGCCGCATGAACGTGGCCATCACGCGCGCGCGCTCGAGCCTCTGGATCCTGGGCAACTCACGGTTGCTGGAGCAGAGCGCCGCGTGGCGGTCGCTCATCAAGGATGCGCGTGCCCGCCGCGCGTACTTCAGCGACGACAGGGCCAAGAAGCTACTGCTGCCACAGAGCGCGGGCGGGGGCGACGCCGAGGAAGAAGACTGAAGTACCGCATGGAGAAACCGCGAGGTGATGGAGGACTAGTGATAGACGCAAGGTGGTGAAGGATCATAGGTTAGCGCGGTAGAAGGGTAGCTTGTCATTGGCGCCGCTTCAGTATCAACTACAGCATCCTCCACGGTACTAATGACACTAGTGAATTCTCTCGATTTTGTGACAAACGAGCGTAACCCAAGCGTAACCCGGAGCTCTTCACCAGCCAGTGACAACACCATTATAAAGCGCATCATGGCGGGCGACGCGGGTGCGGCGCTGGCTGCGCGCGTGCAGTTCGTGCGGGCGGGCGCGCGCGCGGCCGGCGGGCAGTCCAAGGTGTACCTGAACCCGTCGGACATGTCTTCGGCGCGGGTCAGCGCGGGCGCGGGCGTCGCCGTGCTGCTGAGCGACCAGGAACGCGACTCGAACGTGCTCGCGTGCGGCGTGGCGTGGCCCATGGACAAGGTCAAGCGGCGCGGCGTGGGGCTGAGCACCATGTGGGAGGCCGCGGTGGCTGCGCATACAGAAGTGACGATCGTGCCGCTCGTCTCGGGCGCAGCGGTGACCGCGACGGCCGTGGCGCTGCAGGTGGTCGCTCCGCAGCGGCGGTGGCCCGGCGAGAGCGGAAGCGGCAATAGGGACGCGCCGTCGACCAGGGAGCGCGCGCTGCTCACACGCTACGTACAGACCATGCTGGACGGCGTGCTGCTGCACCCCGGTGCGCTGCTAGCTCTGCCTGTGCACGGCGTGACCACCACGCTCCGCGTCTTGCGCGTCGACACGGCCGGCCGGCCAAAGCAGACGCAGACGCTGCAGGACACTGACGCGGCTGTGATGAGTGTGATCGCGTGCGTGTCGGCTTCCGCGACGCAGATGTCGATCCGCTGGGATACAACCGTGAAGGACGAGGCGCAAGAGCACAAGGAGGAGAAAGAGGAGAACGCGGGCGACGAGTACGGACTGACTGCGGCGATGAGTACACTGTCGGTCGATAGCGCCTCTGCCAGCGCTACTGATGGCGCCGCGCCTACCACAACTACCGATGGTGAGGGGTTCGCGGCCGTGGGCGGTCTGCAGAAGGAGATCAAGGCGATCCGCGAGGTGATCGAGCAGCCGCTGGTGAACCCGGAGTTGTTCCGCAAGTTCGGACTGCCTGCACCCAAGGGCGTGCTCATGTTCGGCCCGCCGGGCACGGGCAAGACGCTGATCGCGCGAGCACTGGCGACCGAGCTACGCGCGCGCGTCTTCTTCATCAACGGGCCCGAGGTCGTGAGCAAGTTCGTGGGCGAGAGCGAGGCCAACCTGCGCGCCGTGTTCGCGCAGGCGGCGCGTGCGGCGCCGGCGCTCATCTTCATCGACGAGATCGACGCGCTGTGCCCCAAGCGCGACGCGCGCGTCGGCGACATGGAGAAGCGGCTGGTGGCCACGCTGCTCACGCTCATGGATGGGCTCGAGGGCGACGCGGCGGGGCAACGCGGCCACGTGGTGGTGCTGGGCGCCACCAACCGCGCCAACGCGCTGGACCCGGCCATCCGCCGGCCCGGGCGTTTCGACCGCGAGGTCGAGATCGGCATCCCGAGCGCGCGCGACCGCCTCGACATCCTGCGCGTCACGCTGCGCCGCCTGCCGCACGCGTTGTCGGACGAGCAGCTGCAGGAGCTCGCAGGCTCGGCGCACGGCTACGTCGGCGCGGACCTCAGCGCGCTGTGCAAGGAGGCGGCTTTGCTGGCGCTGCAGCGCGCCTTTGGCCAGTCGGACACCGCCGAGGGTCTCCCGTCCAAGGGCAACCCGTTGCGAGAGCGACTGCCTCCGTTCTGCATCCAGCTGGAGGATCTGCGGCAGTCGATGCGCGGCGTGCGGGCGAGCGCGCTGCGGGAACTGGCGGTGGAGGTGCCGCGCGTGTTCTGGCACGACATCGGCGGGCAGCAGGCGCTCAAGCAGCAGCTGCGTGAAGCCGTCGAGTGGCCGCTGGCGCACCCAGAGGCGTTCGTGCGGCTGGGCATCCGGCCGCCCAAGGGCGTGCTGTTGTACGGGCCGCCTGGCTGCAGCAAGACGCTGGCGGCCAAGGCGCTGGCGACCGAGAGCCAGATGAACTTCCTGGCCGTCAAGGGCCCCGAGCTCTTCAGCAAGTGGGTGGGCGAGTCGGAGCGCGCCGTGCAGCAGCTCTTCCGCAAGGCGCGCGCCGCGGCGCCCGCAGTCGTCTTCTTCGACGAGATCGACGCGCTCGCATCTTCAAGCCGCGGTGCAGGCGGCGGCGGCAGCTCGCAGGTGGCCGACCGCGTGCTGAGCCAGCTGCTGACGGAGCTGGACGGCGTCGAGCCGCTGCGCCAGGTGCTCGTGGTGGCGGCCACCAACCGGCCGGACCTGCTGGACCCGGCGCTGCTGCGGCCCGGGCGCATCGACCGCGCGCTGTTCGTGGGCCCGCCCGACGTGCAGGGCCGCGAGGAGATCCTGCGCGTGCACACGCGGCGCCTGCCGCTGGCGGACGACGTGCAGCTGGCGCAGCTGGCCATCGCCACCGCGCGCTTCTCGGGCGCCGAGCTGGCCGCGCTCTGCCGCGAGGCCGCCATGGCCGCCATCGACGAGCAGCACGAGGGCGCCGAGTGCGTCGCCACGCGCCACTTCCTGCGCGCGCTGGAGCGCGTGCGCCCGCAGATCGACGACACCATGCTGGCGTTCTTCGAGGGCTTCCGCCGCCAGCGCCAGTGATCATTGTGAGTATGTAGGTAGAATGCTCAGTAGGGCATTATGACATCATTGGAATGCAGGGATATAAAGTGTGGATGACTGGAATAAGAGATGTACAGATGATGAGTGAGTCACGGACTGGGGTCATCAAAGGGTACGGGAGTAGAAACAAGCCATGGCTACATTTCGTTTCGCTGGTCGAAAAAAAAAATACAGCGTAACATTGAACTGAAGTGTACCGTATTGTAGTTTATGGTGGGGGGAGAACAATTCGGAAGTGTCGAAATGTCGAAATAAAGCCCGCTCTACCCGGTTTTACCTTCTTTTTTTTTTTTCTTTTTTTTTTTTTTTTTTCTTTTTTCGGGAGACGCCAGTTTTTTCTTGGGGTTCTACCAAATGTGTGTCTTCTACTCTGTGATCCGACTCGGAGCAATTACTGAGGTCTTTCCTTATGTTCTTGACTTGTATTTCCCTTGCAGCACATGTGTTGTCTATTGGACACACTGTTAGCAACGTTTTCTTACTTTATTTGTTTGAGGTGTGCGTGAATTTCGTTTTTTCCCACTTGATACATTTCCTACAGTATAGTTTACTCTATTTTGTATCTACATTCAGTTTTTATTGTTCTATTACTCTATTACTCTATTACTCTATTACCCTACTACCTTACTACCTTATCATTCTACCACCCTACTCAACAACTTTCATCACCAGAAACGTAACTATTGATCGCGATAGTTACTATTGGATTCTCTTCATAAACTGGAAACCTCTTCTTCTACTGCCCTACTTGTGTTCTACTTGTGTTCTACTTGTGTTCTACTTGCGTTCTACTTGCGTTCTACTTATCCCCTCCAGTCATTTCTAAACTCACCACCATGGCGCTCCCTCCACTTCGCTTTCGTCATTTTCCTCCTCCCTACAGTTCCCCCCCTTCACCCTCCCCCTCCCCCTCCCCCTCCCCCTTCTCCTCCTCCCCATCTCCTTCTACACCGTCACTCTCCTTGTCTGTAGAACAGCTTGATGCCTGCCAGAATCGTGCTGATGAACTGCTGGTCGACACACTGCGCGCTTACGCCGCGCTAGATGCGCAGCTTGATCGCGCGCGCTGGCGCTGTATTGGCACACGCACGGGCGTCAGCGTCTTCCGTGAACGCCCTACACGACCTTCCGTACTATCGCTGCTGTGCGTGGGCACACTGCGAACGCGCCTAGACGACGTACTGGCGGGAGTGCACTGCGACGCAAGCGACGCCATGCGTGCACACGCCGCTCTCACCTGCCCCCGTGTGGCGCGCTGCGCTGTCCTACAGACAAGAAGAGAGGAAGACCCCGGCGTCCTGTTCACCGGCGTCAAGTGGGCCGCGCTGCGCGTGCTCGGTGGCTGCGTACCCGACCGCGACGTCGTCTACTTCGAGGTGCGTTCGCGTGTATCGGTATGTCTTCATGTGCTCTGTAGTCTAACGCGCGGTCTACCTGTGTGTATGGACACTAGAAAGCGGGGTTGGTGCGGCAGGAGACGGCCGGCGGGCGGAGACTCGCATACGTGGCCATGCAGTCCGTACCGCCCGCGATGGTGAGCGGACTGGGCCGCGCAGGGGCCAGTATGTCGCTCTGCTACCTGCTGGAGGAGCTGGACAGTGACGAGGAGGGACAGGAGCCGTGTGTCGGTGTGTACATGCTGGGCGCCGTCGCGGGCTTCGGGCCCGTGTACCTCATGGCCAGCGTCTTCGGGGACCTGGCGCTCGCCATCACGCGCGCGGCCGACGTCGCGCGCGCCATCAAGCTCGCGGTACTCATTCAGACTGCCAGCGCGCTAGGCGACGCTGACGTCCACGCCGAGGCGGCGCGCGCCAGCGTCTTGTCCCGCGTGAGCGGCCCGCGCCGCCGCATCAAGAGGTGCGCGTGCGTCTCTATCGATGGACAAGATGATGGAAAAGCTAACCTACCTCTATGGTGTGACCATCAGCACCAATGGCAGCGGTAGTGCGCGCTGCGACGAGTGCGGCGGCGTCCCATACGTCTTCGAGTCCCTGAGCGCGTGCGCGGGCTGTCGGCGGCCGCACATCTGCCGCCGGTGCCGCACGAGAGAGCGCGTGCTGATGCGCGACCCCTTACAACAGCGCACGAGTGTGCGCTCGGCCGTGTTCTGCGCCGCGTGCCGCGCGCACGTCGACTCGCGGCCGCTGCTACTCGCTCGCCGCCAGTCGGACGCGTTCCTCGGGGATGGCGGCAGCTTCCCGGACCGGTCGCGCACGCTGGCTGGGAGCGCGCTGAGCGACGATCTGCTGAACAGCGCACGGTCGCTGGCCGTCTTCTCGCTCAAGATCTCGCAGCACCTACTCGAGCTGGACCAGCAGGGTAGCGACGCACGCGCGTCGGTGCTGTCATCGCTCGGCACGGACGAGATGGCGCGGCTGCTGCTGTCCTCCGGCAAGAACGGCGTGCTCCCGGGAGACGAGCACAGCGACGAGGAGAGCGACGTGCTCGAGTCGTTCCACGCGCCGCCCAAGCGCGTTGCGGCGGCGGTGTCGCCCTCGGAGCGGCCGCGGCTCAGCCGCTACTCGACGGCCTCGTCCACGAGCTCGTCCTGCGCGGGGGACGAGGCGCTCGAGGCGCACCGGCACTCGCTCTTCTCGCGACTCAAGGCCGCCACCGACCAGGCAGAGCAGACCTTCTACCTCGCGCACGCGCACTCGCAGACTGCGCGCGCCGTTTGGATGCGCAGCCGCTTCCAGTGGGTCGACCTTGAGTAGGTAGATCCTCATCATCTCATTAAGCTCTACGTACTGCTTTTAATTAGGTTCATTTCGTTACATAACGCTAAATATTAGTTTTTTTTTTTCTTATTTGATCAAGTTAATTTCTTTTTTAATTAAAGTATCCTACCCCTATCACCCTTTGTTTATTACATTTTGATTGGTTCAAATAAAAATGATGCAATATGATAGGTGGAAGGGAGAACCATGATAATATTTTATTTGACAAAATCCGTAGTTAAAAATGGTGTAAAACCTTTCATGAACGAAACGGAAGCTGTTCAAAACGTTTGTAAATTTTAGTGTGTGAGTCGATAGGAGGAGGAGGGGGGGGGAGGGTAGAACTAGACTTTTATGCGTGTCTTTACGACCTGGTCACGCTGGTGGCGCGTGCCTCACCGAAGACCGAAGGAGAGCGGCTGGTAGCACGAGCTGCACGGCAGTGTGGGACGCTCGTAAATATACACACACAGCTAACCGAGTGACTCGACGGACGTGAGGACTCGACGAACGCGACTACATCTCATTCTACGCTCAACATATTTGGGACCCTACCAACTGGTATATTGCCTGCCCCTTGACCACAACAGAATGGACACGCTAGGCTCGCTGTGGCGCTCGCTGACGCAGGGCAACGGTGACGCAGTAGTGGGCAAGCGACTGTTGGAGGCCATCCACGAGACGCTGGTCCGGGCCGTGCGCGAGCATGGCATACAGGCGCTGACATCCGCGGAACTCAAGTCAATCAAGACGCTTTGCGATCAGCTCCTGCCCGTGCACTGTGAGTAGTTTTGCCTCATTAGATCGTAGGAAGAGGAAGCGAACGAGTGGGTGGGACCGTGTCAACTCATGGGGGCGGTAGGATGTGGAGGCAGACGCTGACGTACGTTGTTGCTCATCGTGGGACGACCAGTCCAGCTCAAGGTCTCACCGGTCGAAGACGAAGGTGGCAGCACTGCGGACGGCACGCAGCCCAAGAGCGTCTACTACCAGCACATCTACGAGGACGAGACCTTCTCCATGGGGTGCGTGACTGTGAACAGTGCTCGACGTCGTCTCTCGCTTGGGCTGACCGGCCACTCTGTGGACCCTGGACAGCATATTTATCTTGTCACCGGGGGCGTCGCTGCCGCTGCACGACCACCCGGGCATGAGCGTGGTCTCGCGCGTGCTCTACGGCAGCCTCCACGTCAAGGCGTACGACCTGCTGGATGCGAACGGGCAACCGACGGCGCACACGACCACGATGGTCGCGGGCGCCTCCGTCACGTGCCAGGCGCGGCTGTGCACGGATGCGGCGTTCACGGCGCCCTACACGATGGACCTGGCGCCCGACCACGGCAACCTGCACGAGTTTGTGGCCGGCGACGAGCGTGGCTGCGCCATCTTCGACATCCTGACGCCGCCCTACGATGAGCGCGCCGGCCGCGACTGCACGTACTACCGCGTGGTGCGCGAGCCGCAGGCCGAGGGCAGCGACTCGGAGGGCAGCAGCAAGCTGGACCAGGTCGTGACGCTCGAGACCTTCGACCCCGTGTTCGAGGTGCGCTCCGAGCCCTACCGCGGCCCGCGGCTCCAGCGCTACGTCTAGAGGAGAGAGGGGCTGGCATGGCATGCATGATGGCGATCCCGTGCGTAGTACTGATAAGTGGTAATTGCCTTTGTTAACCCTTTCGATCAGTATATATGATTTTTGACAGTTTTGTGCTTTCTTAACCCATAAGTGACGTAACGTGTTTAGTCCGAACATTGGATTGGCTAAAATAAGGTGATTTACTCCTGTTTCATTGGTTAAATATAGAAAAAGAATACCGTTTCAGCCAATCAGGTAGTGAGAAGCAGCCAAACTATCACGGACGGGTAGGGGGCTGTTCTGCTTCTATACTGAGCCGTGAGAGCTTATCGCCGTCAGAAAACGCCACCACCCGCTGGAGCACCGGCGGTAAGGAGAGGAGCGGAGCACGCGCGGCGACGCAGGTGCGTAGGAAGGGCCTGCCTGTACATGTACATCTATATGTGCATGTGTGCTCCCTCCTCCATTCGGTCGGTAGGACGGTAGAGCGAGGGGAAACGCGGACGGGCGTAGCTGCTCGCCCGCCCTACTTGTGTTAACTATTGGGGAGGGCGCGGAGCAGATCCTGCGAGCTATTTGCAGCGCATGAGCCGTCACTAATACGTTGCGGGTTTGAATTGCTGTTCTACCAGTAGGGAGGCGCACAACACGCACTACACACGCACTACAGACCACGGGAGCGATGCCGCGCATCTGGCTGCGCCTGGAGCTGTTCGAGCTGGGGCTGCTGCCACTGCCGTCCAAGTTCGCGGCCACGCTGACGGTGGCAAACGTGCAGAAGTCGCTGGACGCGCTGCACGTGCGCTTCGTTGCGGCGGTGGGCGGCGGGGGAGACGAGAATGGCGACACCGTGATGGAGGACGCGGGCGAGGAACGCGGAGCGGCGTTCGTGGAGCGCGACAACCTCAACTCGGTGAACTTCGCTTTCTGGAAGGAGGCGGTGGAGGGCATCTTCCAGTGGCGTGAGCAGGACTACCGCGCCTTCTGGCTGCTGCTGGTGCGGCTGCACCGGCGGGTGCCCGTCGTCCCGGGCGCGCCCGCGGACGGCGCGGTGTTGGACGACGAGCAGAGCTTCGAACGCGAGCAGGTGCCCGTGTTCAAGATCGCCATCTTCCTCTTCGTGCAGACCGTCAAGCCGCACTCGTGGCGCAGCAAGTACTCGCTCGAGTCGTTCAACGCCGTCTGGTACCGCGAGCACGCCGAGAGCCTCGCAGCCGCCGCCACCGAGTCCCCGCCGACCTCACTGGGCTCCAAGTCACCGCGGCTGGGATCGGCCTCGCCCGCGGCCAGGACGGGCGCCATGTCTCCGCACCTGGGCGCGGCCAGCCCGCCGCCACCGGCCTCCCCGCACACGGTCGGGCTGCAGGACCGGTCGACGTCGGATGCTTACTACCTGGAGTTCGTGCGCGAGAAGCTTGAGGACCTGTTCGCGCTACTCTACCCGTCCGTGGTGCTCGACCAGGAGTCGGAGACGGTGCTCAGCGCCGACCTCATGGATCTGCTAGGGTTCTTGCTGTGCTGCGGCGACAGCAGCGCCATGGTGGACCAGGGCGCGAGGCTCAGCGACGCGTACCTTGGGTGGAAGCAGCCAGAGGCGGCGGAGGGCAGCGACCCAAGCTTGTCGCCCCGTGTAGAGAACGGCGCGGTGATCGCTCGGTTCTGCAAGACGCACTTGACGCTGAACGAGAAGCTGTACCCGCCTGTGGGCTTCTCGCTGACGGGCGCCGCGTTTTCGTCCATCCCCGCCTTGGCGCTCAACGGTACGTTGATCGTCTAGCTTGATCTCGCTGTGTGGTGATCTGAAGGTGGCTGTTGTGTGTGGATAGATGGTTTTTCGCTGGACGGAGAGGCGGAGGCGCCCGCGGTCGACGCGCACGCGCCCACGGTGCTCTCGCAGCTGACCAAGACGACGGTGATCAAGCGCGCGGACGAGTTCGCGGACGGCGGCGCCGGAAACACGGACCTGATCGTGTTTTCGTGCCTGGACTCGTACATCTACGTGCTGGGCGCGGTTCGATATCCTCTTTCACGATGTCGTCCTGCTGCTGTGGCTGTGGCTGCGTGATGATGCATGTTGTGTACGCTCAATACTCGCTGGTGCTCCTTAACCGCTCGTTGACTGTGGTTTGTCGTCGACCGCCGAGTACGCACGTGATGATCACAGCGTGCAAGAACTGCAAGATCGTCACAGGACCAAGCACGGGCATCCTGTCGCTCGACCGATGCGAGAACGTGCAGCTCACGGCCATCAGCGCGCTCGCCCGCATCAGGTAGGTACTAGATCCAGTCTGTCTATCGAGATGAAAGCTAACAGAAGTCTTGGTGACAGCAACTGCCTGGACTCACGGATCAACCTGTTCACGCCGTGCCGACCGATCCTGAGCGGCGAGAACGTGGGCGTCGTGCTCGGCCCGTACAACACCAAGTTCCCTGGTCTGGGGCAGCAGCTCGCCGCGTGCTCGTTCTATATCAACCGCGAGTCGGTCGGCTGCTGGAACACGTTCCTGAACCTCGACGTGGAAAGAGGTGCGAGTGTATATTGTCGAGCATATCTCTCAGTCCCTACTGACTTGTGCCCTACCCGACCAACAGACGCGATGGAGAAGACGGAGGCGGACAAGGCGCCGATCGCGCTACAGGAGCCGACCGCGTTCCGCGAGGTGTGCATACCAGTCAAGCCTAGCGGCGCGCTGGGCCCGGCAGAGCGCCCGTTCGCCATCCCACCCGAGTTCTCGGCCGCGCTCAAGGCGCAGCTCGAAACGGTCGAGTCGCTGCGGCAGCTGGTGCGCAGCGACGAATTCGACCTGCCGACCAAGCGCACGA
The DNA here is from genome assembly GCA_023334395.1 of Phytopythium sindhum. Classification (NCBI taxonomy): domain Eukaryota; phylum Oomycota; class Peronosporomycetes; order Pythiales; family Pythiaceae; genus Phytopythium; species Phytopythium sindhum. Next base: position 25,991 of record JAASGW010000020.1, read on the forward strand.
TGGAGATGGTCATCCAGCTCAAGTTCAAGGACTGGCTGACGGCCACGGGTAACGTGCGCCAGATCCTGGATCTCGTGCACCTGGAGCGCGCTAGCGGCGAGTCGTCCTCGTTCAAGGACCGGGCATGAGCGCGCTGCCGTATTTGATAACAGGAACAAGACGCCGTGGAGAGGAAGTCCCGACGGGTTCTAGGGGTAGCCGTGCCGCCCAGTGGGTCTGTAGAAATACATAGAAGCTCACCTCGTTACAGACAACGCGATCAGACCCACCCACAGCACCAGGACGAACGCCCAACGCGACAAAAGCTCCACGTAGCCTGTGCATCCGCCCAACATCTACCCTACACCCGTTATACGTTACCCAAGGTGCATTTTTATCATAGTTTACTCAGACACAGGGATTTAGTCCACCCGGATACTGAATAAGATATGTAAAGGAGTGGTTAAAAAAGTACTGATATATGATTTCACAAAATTGTGTTAAATAAAAAAGTGACGGTCACTAAAGCGATACTAGTCCCGGTGTTTGGTGTTGAAGCGGTCGGTTGGCGCGTTCTGATTGGGCGAACGGGCGAGATGCGCAGCGAATCAGACGCCGGCAAGGGGCGTGGGCCACATCCCTCGCATTCGCCCCGTCGGTGCGCGCCAACACGCAAACGGTCGGGAGGGGCGATCACCCTCTCTACTATCAAACTGAAGCGTGTCATCCCTCCCATTGCCCGCGGCTTCCACCCGTCCGACTGCCTTACGCGGGGGCGGGGAACGCGCTGCATGCGCATCCCAACGGTCTCGAGGGGCCCACCGGTGCTGATGAGGCCATGCGATCCATCCATCGGTGCCGATCGCGTCCCGCGGCCAGTCAAGCGCGTCGGACTCTACGGTTGCACCGGGCGGACGGCATCTCCAGGCTGTCCTTGGACTGGATCATTCCCGCATTTGCCTTCTAGCACTTGCACCACCCCCTCCCAACCTCCTCTCCATCCACCATGGCGGCGACGGCCTTCCCCGTGGACAGCGCGACGCTGGGCTTCCCGCGCATGGGCCCCAACCGCGAGCTCAAGTTCGCGCTGGAGAAGTTCTGGCGCAACAAGCTGAGCGAGGCCGAGCTATTCGCGGTCGCTCATGCGGTCGAGGAGGCCAACTGGGCCAAGCAGGTCAAGTCGGGCGTGGACCGCGTGGCCGTGGGCCTCTTCTCGCTGTACGACCACGTGCTGGACTGGACATTCTACCTCGGCCTGGCGCCCGCGCGCTTCGCCAAGGTGCCGGCCGGCTTGCCGCAGTACTTCGCCATGGCTCGTGGCGTGGACGGCATCCCGGCGCTCGACATGACCAAGTGGTTTGACTCGAACTACCACTACGAGGTGCCCGAGCTGAGCGGCGCATCGACGCCCGCCGCCAACTTCTCGCGCTACCTGGACAGTGTCACGCGCGCGCTCAAGGTCGTTGGCCCCAACAAGACGGTGCCAGTGGTGCTCGGCCCGCTCACGTACCTGAGCCTGGCCAAGATCGACGCGTCGAGCACGTCGTTCGACGCGCTGCTGGCCAAGGTACTGCCGCTGTACACGCAGCTGTTGAACGAGCTGGCCGCTCTGGGCATCACTGAGGTGCAGGTGCACGAGCCGTCGCTCGTGGGCGCCAAGGCCGCGGGCCTGGTGTCGTTCCTGCCGCAGGTGTACGGCGCCAAGGATGTCAAGGGCGCCATCCAACACGAGAGCATCTCGCTCAACCTGGCCACGTACTTCGAGGAGATCGACCACGACGTGTACCAGTGGTTCGCGCAGTCGGACGTGTCGGCGATCTCGCTCGACTTCACGCGCGGTGACAACCTGTCGGTGCTGCAGAAGTTCGGCTTCCCGAACGGCAAGCGCCTCGGTGCCGGTCTGATCGACGGCCGCAGCGTGTGGAAGTTCAACCCTGCCCAGGTGATCGAGCAGGTGGCCGCCATCAAGAGCGTGCTGGCGAACGCCGAGAACGTGTCGCTGACTATCCAGACGAGCTCGTCGCTGCAGCACGTGCCGTACACGACCGAGTGCGAGCGTGAGGCGCTCGAGAAGGAGACGGAGGGTCTATTCGGCGTGCTGAGCTTCGCGTACGAGAAGCTGGCCGAGCTGCAGCTGCTCAAGAACATCGCCCTGAACGGCGAGCAGGCTGCCCAGAGTGAGGTGGACGCTGCCAAGAAGGCCTGGGCTGTGTACTACGAGAAGAACCCGGCCAAGAAGGAGGTGCAGGAGCGCCTGGCCGCCGTGACGGAGAAGGATCTGAAGCGCCCGTCGCCCTTCGCGGAGCGCCGCCCGTCGCAGCTCAAGAACCTGCCGATCCTGCCCACGACGACGATCGGTTCGTTCCCGCAGACGCCGCAGATCCGCGCCCTGCGCCGCAAGCTCAAGAACGGCGACATCACGCTGGAGCACTACCAGGCTCGCATCGACGAGCAGATCGCGTACAACATCGGCATCCAGGAGGCGCTGGGATTGGACATCCTCGTGCACGGCGAGCCAGAGCGCACGGACATGGTCGAGTACTTCGCCGAGAAGCTCGAGGGCTTCGCCTTCACGCAGAATGGCTGGGTGCAAAGCTACGGCTCACGCTGCGTGCGCCCGCCGATCATCTTCGCGGACCTGAACCGCCCGTCGGCGATGACGGTGCGCGAGTTCGTGGTGGCGCAGTCATTCACGAGCAAGCCGGTCAAGGGCATGCTCACGGGCCCGGTGACGATCCTCAACTGGTCGTTCCCGCGCAAGGACATTTCGCGCCGCGACCAGGCCTTCCAGCTGGCTCTGTGCCTGCGCGACGAGGTCGCTGACCTCGAGGCCGCCAAGTGCGCCGTGATCCAGGTGGATGAGCCCGCTCTCCGTGAGGGCATGCCGCTCAAGACGGCCAAGAAAGACGAGTACCTGAACTGGGCCGTGGACGCCTTTCGTCTGTCGACTGCCGTCGCCCAGAACGAGACGTCCATCCACACGCACATGTGCTACTGCGAGTTCGGTGACTGCATGCACGCCATCGACGCCATCGACGCGGACGTCAACTCGATCGAGAACGCCCGCTCGGACGACGAGACCATCCGTGAGTTCAAGTCGATCGGCTACCAGCGCGACCTGGGCCCGGGCACGTACGACATCCACTCGCCGGTGGTGCCGCCCAAGGAAGAGATCGTGGCCAAGCTGCGCAGCTTCCTGAACCTGCTGCCCGCCCAGCAGGTCGTCGTGAACCCGGACTGCGGTCTCAAGACGCGCAAGTGGCCCGAGACCATTGCTGCCCTGCGCAACATGGTCGACGCCACGCTCGAGGTCCGCGCGAGCCTTTAAGCCGCGTCGACTCGACACTATCCCTTGGGTGAAACCAAGACGGACTGCATGAACTTGCACGCCTCGCGACGCTAATTTCCAATCAAGAGCGACGCGCCGAGACGCCTCGGACCCTGCTTCCGCCGGTTGGTCGCCTCTAACCCGGTGGAAGCGGTCCGAAGCTCTTCGCTCGTCGGCTGTCGGCCGAGACTTCTTGTCTTGGTTGACACCGCGCCTGCCGCAGACCCAGCAACGGGTTCTTCGCCAGGCTGCGGACGGAGCCAACACACAACACACACAGTTGTCGCGGGGCATTCCAGCTCCTGCTGTCTGTTCTTGCTTTCTCCTGCATTGAAATCCATTTGAATACCACACATCCTGCTCGTCAATGAGCATCAACAACACTGTCCTCTGTCTGTTTCCATTTGGTGAAGTCGATGCAGTGAACGGTTGGATATGCTGGCGAGGGTCAATTTCAGGCCGCGCATTTGTGAGCATATCGAGCTGCTGATATGGCCGGAAGGGACACCCGCGAGGTGGGCAACAGCATGGCCATCCTTGGATCTGGGAAGTATTATACAGTCGGTTGCCACGGGCGCAACAAGAGGGTGTGCAAACACTTCCGAGGACACGATCTTCAGTCGGACGCACGACGAACGTAGACGAGCGCTTTGTCCAAAAGAGGATGTGGACGACAGATATCGCCAACCGGTTGGAGCGACACAACAGCGTTGACCAACTATATGTACCGGGATCCGACCCGTCCGTGGCGATGTGCCGTGCTTTGCGACTTTCCTACCGAGCTAATGGGGTCACCCCCGGCTGATGTGGCAAGGGTCATTCACGGTCGCGTGAGACGCGGCACGGAGCGCCCGATACGTGCCAATGCAGACGCGAACAACCTCACGTTGCTCTCAAGTAATGCATTGGGAGTCAACCCGTCGCCTCTCCACCCTCAGAGCCATGCACTCTCATCGCAATCATTCGCACAACGCATCCGTGTGGACAGGAGCCTTCCGTTACTTCGACTAGGAGAGCTCGACACCGCAGGAATATTCCTCTGGTGGCATCCCCGGCAACGCTTCGACATCCACAATTAACCCTAAAGGGATGAGAACCGCCGCCAACCTCTCGCCTTCTTCCTGTCCCAGCTTCTCTTTTCGAGTCCAAGTGCTCAAGATGGAGACGTCATCGCTCCGATCGGCGGCTGCTGCTGCAACGACCGAGTCGGCCACCGATCTGTCACTTCAGACTGCTCGCGTTGAGTGATGACAGACTGACGGTATTCCGCGTGACTATCCGCAGCACTGACGGATTCCGACAAGAAGCGGCTGAGCAAGGCCGAGCGCAAGAAGCTCGGTGCGTTGCGGCTCTCTCATTCGATTAGCCAGGTCACCATCTCAATATTGACGCTCCGATGCATTGGGTGTACAGCGGCAGAGGCGTTTGCCAAGCCTGGAGGTCCGCCAAAGCGCCGCGCGCGTCTCCAAATCGACGACGCCAAGACGGCTACTCGATGCTTCAACGCATCGGAGGCGCAAAAGCAGGTCGATATGTTCTCACACCTACCGCAATACGAGCGTAAGAGCTCGTTGTCGTTTTCGCTAACCTCAGCGCATCTGCACCCTGCGATCCTGTCGTTCGGTCTTCTCTATGCCGAAGGGAAGATCAGCGGTGGCAACGCGCGCTGCGTGGCGATGCTCTCGGTCTTCAAGCTCGCGATCGCCGACTACGAGCCGCCGCCGAACCAGTCGTTGCCGCGCGGCCTGGATAAGTGGCTTGACCAGCAAATCCAGCACCTGGCCGACTGCCGTCCGCTCAGTGTGAGCATGGAGAACGCCATCCGCAGTCTGCGCAACACCGTGGGCCACGATGTCGCCCGAGCTGAGCGAGCTTGATCCCAAGGAGCGCATCATCGACGGGATCGACGCTTACATCCAGAACCGCATCCTGCTGGCGACTGAGGCGGTCGTGCGCCACGCGCAGGCCACGATCGAGGACGGCGACGTGATCCTGACGTACGCGCGCTCAAACGCGGTCGAGCTACTGCTGGCACAGGCAGCAGAGAGCGGCAAAAAGCGCGTACGCGTCGTTGTGGTCGACTTGCGGCCGCACTTTGAGAGTAAGAGTCTCGTGCGCGCGCTGTCGGCTGCGGCGCCCGACCTTCCGTGCACGTACCTGCATCTGAACGGGCTCGCGTACGTGATACCCGAGGTCACCAAGGTGTTCTTGGGTGCGGCTACCTTCATGAGCAACGGCGTGGCGGTTGCATGCGCTGGGACGGCACTGGTCGCCATGATTGCGCACGTCGCCAACGTGCCCGTGATCTTCTGCTGCGAGACGCACAAGTTCTCGGACCGCGTGCAGCTAGACGCTGTCACACACACAACGAGCTGCTTGATCCGGACGCGCTCGCGTCGCCGTACTGCGCCAAGAAGCGCGGCGTAACAACAAGCGGCGGCCACATGCTGTCGGACTGGCGCGACGTGGTGGACCTGCGGCTGCTGAGCCTCGCGTACGACGTGGTGCCCACCAAGTGCGTGTCGATGATGGTCACGGAGCTGGGGCTGGTGCCGCCCACGGCCATCCCGGTCATCCTGCGCGAGTACACAAAGGACGCGTACACGGAGGGCCCTCGTCAGCTAGGGAGTCTATCATAGGCCCTGATTCATAGCCCCTCGATGATGAAGATCGCAATGCTTGTCAAATCTTCAAGGTGAATCGTACTTAATTGGGAGAAAGGAAACTTCGGAGCACAGGAGTGAAGGTCGACCTACACTCCGACGGCAACTTTTGTCTCGGCCGCAACAATTTTGGGCACCCTGAAAACCAGCTGCAGAACTTTTTCACGTCCACCTGATTCGCGCAAAATTCGCGTTGAGAAGGCGATAATCACTTGGTTTCACTATGCTCTGCAGAGTTCTCATCACTGCGATCCCGAAAGAATCAAACGCTGACCCGGAGAAACGGCCAGCGCATCGCGACCGACGCGTGCTCGACAGTAGGCATTCCAAGAGTTAGCTCTACCAACGTTACCGCAGTGGTGTCTGCGCTTTTCGGCGTCATGCGCCCGCAGCCGCGCCTCGCATCCTCCTCCGTCTGCTCCTCTTCAAACGGCCAAAAAAAAGAAGAGCGAGAACTGGGGAGAAGCACGAGAAAACAGGGGAAGGGCACCGCCCTCGCCCAAAACACGCCGTTCCTCCGTGCCGACCCGCACCAAAACGGGTCATTTTCTTTCCACCAGGTCAAGCCTATACTTTAATCTTCAATTTGTATGGTATAACTGTAGCTGGGTCGGGCGACCCAAGCCCGCGGGTCTGGGCTGCCTCTATTTTGGGCGCTCTATGCGCATCATTCGGGCTTTGTTTTGGGCCGCACCACTCCACCTGGGACAGTCCAGAGCGCCAAGTGGGCTGGTCTCTGGTCCGCGTGACTTCTAAAAGGCACACGCACCGGCCTGATACCGGTTTATATACGGGGCTTCACTATGGAAACCAAGTTACTAGGGCGAGCTGCGGGTCGGCTGGGCGTTGATATGGGTTTTGGTCGCCGATGCGGGCTTTCTCGACAACGAGAAGCCGACGGCGGCCCTCCCTCCCCCTCATTTCCAACATTAGCACCGGCCCTTCCGCCTCCCCCCTTTCCCGACTCGGCTCTCCTCCCCCTGCGCCATGGAGACGCGGTCCTCTCCGTCCATGCGCGAGCTGCGCGCCATCGCGGCCGACCGCGGGCTCAAGTACTACCTGCACCTGTCCAAGCCCGAGCTCTTCTCGCTGCTGCAGCGCAAAGAGGGCGGCGGCGGATGCGCCAAAGCCAAGCCGGCGCCCACCGCGGCCGACCAGGGCAAGCAGAGCAGCGCGCGCCCGGGTGAGCTCGCGAAAGAGGCCGCGACCGACAGCGGCGACCGCTCGGACAAGGCGGCACCTAGCGACGCCAAGGCGACGCGCTCCAGCGAGCGCCTGTCCTGCAAGAAGGCCAAGCGGAAGGCGAGTGAAGAGAGCGCCGTGCCCGCTAAGAAGAAGGCCAAGGTGATCGCCAACACACACGACCCCATCATGCTCACGGAGCTCGGCCCGCACACGGTGCGTCCTTTCACTTGTTCCGCGCGGATACGTCGTGTGCTGACTCGTAATACTTGCTTGGTATGCTTGTCCCGACTGCTACAGTTTGAGTTTGAGCGCACGAACGGGTCGGTCGTGCTGTACAACGTAGACTCGCTCGTGCAGTACATCCTCGCGACGGGCGACTTCTCGGAGCCGCAGACGCGGATCCCGTTCTCGGACGACGACCTGCGCCGCATCGACACCGAGGTACACCGCCGCTTGCGCGCTTTGACTAGCCAAGCGTCGATGTGCTTTGGCGCGAATAACCGTTCGCACTGTGTTGCTCTTAGGCGAAGCGCGCCAACCTGAATGAGAAGAGCGTCTGGGCGGCCAAGCAGAACAGGCACGAGTTTGATGAGCAAAAGGTCAAGCGCGACGGCATCCTCGGTACGTTGACAAGATACACTTGCATGATGATAGCTGCAGCATTATATTAACGACCGTCCGTCTTGTGCCTTTTCTAAACTATCAGGCCTCGAGCGGTGTGCCGGGGAGTACGTGAGCAAGATGCTGGAGGTCATCGAGGACGAGGACCCGGAGGAAGGCGAGATGCTGCTCATCATGACCATTTTCCCGTCCTTCTCGGACATTTTCCACCAGATCCGGCGGGCAGACAAGGAGTACGCGACGCAGTGCATGAACCACTTCAAGTCGTACGTCCGGGGGCCCAAGAATCGCCCGTCTGAAGATAACAGCGGGCTGCTCGCCGTCATCCTGGGCTTCCTCGACGACGTGGACAAGGGCAACCAGGACGCGAGCGCCTTTGGGTTCTGAACCTGTTGCGCCTCCTTGCCGACTGCTTCCTCCCCCACCCGTCGTCCCGAGTCGTCGCCGTCACAGTGAAGCGTGCCGTGGTCGTAGTAGTAGTAGTATGCATATCCCGTTTCTTCCGTAGATATTTAGGTTGGTAGGTAGCTAGTAGGGCAAGTCTGTAGTAGCAGCGCAGCGCGCGGAGAAAGCCCACGCGCTTTATCGTCGCCAGGCAGTAGGAATAGCAATAGGAGCACGTGGAATAGCCGATGTGAGTCTATTGGCATCACACCGCCGACAGCCTTGCAATGACCCAGTACCGAGTCGCCCTGGTGACAAGCTCGGAGAAGCAAAAGGTCCACCCCTCGAGCTCTGACCATCACGCTCATCACATGACGCGCAAGCAGATCCCATGCGCATCAGCAGCGTCCACGGCATCATCATCATCATCATTCCCATGTATCGGCGTGTGATGAGAAAGGAAAATCGAACAGTGTGGAGTACATCTCGCAGCTTCAACTTCGCGTTGTCAGCAAGGCTACACTGTGTGGTCCACATAGAGTGCCAGTTCGCAGTCCATTGGTTCTATTATAGGAAGATTTCTCTTCATCCGGACAGTACTGTTCACGACACATTTGTTCTTCTATCCAAGAGTTGAAGTGAAAAAGTGCAGCGCGCGCGAATCGACCCGCCACATACAAAACCCCATAGAAACGGCCGTTCAAACCGCGCGGAAACGTATGTGGGAAACGGCAACCAGCATGCCGTTGGCCATGATAAACGCCGCCTCGGTCCCTGCCTGCGTCTCCGTCCCCACCGACTAACGTTATAGCCTGGTAGGCCGTCGCTTCGGTGTGTCGCCCAGCGTCTTCCCATCCCATCAGCTCGAGATGAAGCCCCCGCCGCTGGAGACGGCGGCAGTGGCCGAGGACCCGCCGGTCGATGACTCCCGGCGCCCCCAGAGTGGTCGGTCCGCGTCCGTGCGCGCGCCCAAGCTCGCAAGGTTCAGAGAAGGGCTGCGCATTGACGTGAACGTGGTGGAAGAGTCGCCCGTGGCCGCGATGGCGTCCCCGCTGGGTCATTACGCGACGCGCAAGCTGCCCACGAACGCGCACCGCACGCACCCCGTGTCGCTGTTCGCCGCGTCCGAGAGCGCGTCCGACCCGTACCTGTACGGCCTGCCCTTCCTGGAATACGGCATGATCGTGAGCATCGTGTGCGACGACCGCGGGGGAGTGGTCGCCTGCGAGGGCTTCGCGTCGCGCAGCGTCCGCCTCGAGCGACTCAACTACAGTGGAGTCGCCTGGAGCGCCATGCCGCCGCCCAAGCTTGGGATCGGTGGCCAGGAGGAGCGCAAAATGTTCACTACCGGCGGCTTTCGCCTCTTGCCGTGTGCATTCCGCGACTGCCTGTTCGAAGTCGTGCCCAAGATGGCGTACGAAGCGACCATGGCGCTGGATGCGCTGAGGCGCGGAGAAGCGGAGCGGCCCGGGCCAAGGGTACAGAGCACCAGTGGTGCTGGCTGCGATGCTAACGAGCGCGCGGTGGGGGACTTGAAGTTTAAGAGTGACGCTGAGCGCCGTCTAAACGCCGTCATGTACAAGAAGCTGATGGGCTCGCACGTCACCTACGGACATGTAAGTGTACTTGTTGCCTATCGCCTTCGCTTGCCACTAACCGCATCGTTGTTGTAATTTTGTAGACGATTCAAATGCGACACATCAAGAGCGGCAAGTTTCTGTCGTTGGACAGTTCCTCTGTCCCTATACGCGGGTCGGAGCACATTCCGGTAAGGAGATTTCCTGTCGTTGCTAGTAAGCATTGCCACGAACTTCACCATGGACATTGGCGCTTCGTAGGTGTTTCTTGATGACGGATCGCCGCAGTCCCACTTGATCGTGCTCCCTCGGTTCAAACTGCGCTCGAAGGGTGCTCCGATCCAGCTGACTGATCAGGTGAGAGATATGCCTAATAGTTTGATCAACCCTTGTGTGGATACGACAGCTAACAGGGTTCACGGATGCAGATTTTGCTCTCTAGTGCAGGCGATGTGCAGCCCTTCAGCCTCTATGTCTCGAACCGAAGCAGCTCTGATGGCAATGCAGTGGGCGTCGTCGGGTCTGCAACTCATTCCTCCCAGTGGCGGATCGTGCGCTACGACATAGCTCACCCCGAGAGATTGAGGTTCTCGGGATCGATAGATTTGGCCTCGCCACGCGGAGATAAGAGACTCCACGCAGGAGTGTGCGTCCGCTTCTTTCACCTGGAATCCAATTCGTGGCTGCGGTTCAGCCATAGCAGCAGCGGAGCAGCCCTGCCCGGACAAGTCACGCTGCAATACTACGGCGATCGTGACCAAGAAGAGGGACTATCGGGCGATTTGTCCATCGATTCCTTGTGGGAAATCGAGCGACCTACCGTGTACGAAGGTGGAATCATCAAGTGGAACGACGCGCTAGCGCTTCGACACGTGGTAACGGGCCAGTATCTCGCCATATCATCTTTGGCGCTGTCCCCTACGCTCAAGAAGCGATCTCCGGTCGCTGCGCAATACTCAGCCGAGTCCTGCAACCACATAGTCGCGCAATCCTGTCCTCAATCGTTTCGCTTTGTCGCCACCGCGCTTGCCGACGAAGAGTACGTTTGCATTAGATTACTCATGATGTTGGCTCCACGCGCTAACGAAACACATTGTGATGGTAACTAGCGCTGAAGTGGAAGATGGCGACGTCGTTTTGTTGCAGCACAAGCAAACCAAGGGTTTCATTCACTCGGTAGAAACGCACGCGTCCACCATGGCAGATATTCGACTCTCCTCGCAGCCGTTGAACAGCGGGACAAGCAGCGGCGGGTCGTTCTTTACGCTCGTCAACCTCCCTGGTGCGCGCGACGAAGACGCGTTCAAGATTTTGGCGGTGTCTCCGGCCGAGACGAGCGACACGTTGCGGTTGGTGTCATACAAGGAGAGGCTTGTCGAGTTTCTTGCGGCATTCAGCACATTCAAGCGTGGAAGCGCTAGTCCAAGCCCGCGAAGTGACCGCCAGAAGCCAGCCATGTTCGATGACGCAGGCACACTTTCACGGTTCCAGAGTATTCTTGCTGCTATTCAAGAACTGACGGAGTTTTGCTCTCTCGCTTCAAAGGAATCGGCAGACCAGCTGCGTGATCGCCAAGACCTTTTCCGAACGCATCACTACATCGAGCTGTTGGTGGACATGATGAAAGCGCCATTTCGCAAGTTTGGCGGTCCGTTCGAACTCGAAGAAGTGGCGAAGCACAACCCCGAATACTCCAACGAGCGTCAGGATTTCATGGACGACGAGCCTACTGACGGTACTGGCGCCTATGCCTCTCCTTCGTCACTTTTGCGAGGCGCACGTGATTTGTCGAAGTCGAAAGCGCTTTCGATGAGAGTGACAAGCCAATTTGCACGCGATCCGACTTCTCAAGGTACTTCGTGGCGCAAGTTCTCCATCAGTGGACCATCTTCAACTTCCCGAAGCGAAATCAACACTACCATCATGCAGCACGTGGCCGAGATCGTCTCCTCGACGAACATTCTACTCGTGCACGTTTTTCGAGGAAACCGCGAGAATGAGCTTCGTATCATCCGGACGGCGCTCCCGACCCTGATGGAGCTTCTCGGGAATGGCTTTCAGACGTCGCTCTCGCTATCGTTCCTGCTGCGTGAAAACCGGAATCTGGTCGAGTCCATCACGGCGTATGCAAGCATCGTCCGCAATTTCTTCGAGCTGATCAAGACCCGCGGCAAGTCCATTCGGTACATGCAGTTCCTCGTTGCGATGTGCACATCCCGCGGTCGCGGCGTGCCGAAGACGCAAGAAGCAATCTGCGACTTCCTGTTCAACCCGGTGAATGACTATCGCGACCACGTGATCATACCAGTACGGCCGTCTCATACCGGCTTCGACATTTATGTGCCAGCCCCAGGGGACTCGCGAGGCATCGCGAGGAACGTTGAGGCGATATTCAACAAGCACGCCACCGAAATCTTCACTGGGTCGGACCTTGGTGAATGGATGTCATTGTCGAGTTTCTACGAAGACTACCACCTCCGTGGTAAGTTTCGCGGTCTGGGGCGCTACTGCTATGGGCTCTTCCGTCTGTACGTGGCGCTCTGTCTGGATCGGAACTACGTTAGTATTGACTGCATCCAGGCGATATTTCCGCGAGATAACCTCATGTACTCTGTGATGGACTCGTCGCTGTCGCGATCGCTACGGGCCATTCTCATGGACTTGCTCCGCGTCACATATGTAGACTGCGAGCCGCAAAAGGTCATGACGTGCCCGAACTATACGCGAGTTTGGACGGAGGCGAGTCTCAGCACAGCCGAGGCATTGGCGTCACTACTCCAGACGGCGTACCCGGAGCGCGACGCCGCGTTCTTCGTTTCTGTCAGGAGGTTCTGCTTGCTGTACTTTCGGCGACAGCGAGGGGTCATTGCAATTGACGCGACGCCCGAGAACGAGCTGACACTCGCTGTGCTGCGCCTCTCGCGGAAGCTGGTGGAGTTTGGGATGTTCTTGGCCGAAGAAGACTTACGACCGCTAGTGAGTTCACTCTTCGATCTGTTGGACGAGCGAACGGACGTGATCCGTGGACATACGAAGCTATCGTTGGACGCCGATCAAGATCGTCCGCACGCTGAGGTCACAATTGAGGACGCCAGCGGAACCGAGTTGGAGTATCAGCCAACTCATGAGAGCTTGAGCGGTCGCCCAGCCTCGAGGACGGTATCTACCCCGTCGTTGAACCCGACGTCTGAGCTGAACTGCGACGCAGTGCTGCTACCGAATGTTCCTGCGCCACGGATGCGTCATTCCGTCATACTAGACGGCACCAGTACCTTGCCCACTACTCGACCCAATCAGAAACGCGATGGCACCTCTCAGCAGTACAGCGCCCGCGGGTTGGTGATGAATACCCACCGCGCGCTGCTTAACCGCTCAAAAAGCGATGGACAACGGGAGAACGGCGCCAGCAATGCGGCGAAGAACGCTTCACACCGAGAAGCACTCGGAACAAAAGCACTCGGAACAAACCGTGCCAACCAACTTGACGACGTCGGTCTCTCTCTGAGCAAGTCTGATGAGTCTACGCGATTGCAACTTTACTCGAGGCGACATCAGATGGACGATGTCAACCACGTGGTCATGGAGATCAAGGACGAGATCTGCGCCATCTTGCAGCACATCGACAGCATTCGCGTGGACTTCCTCATTTCGACACTGTTGGGTTCTTTTCAGGCTCAACACGCAGCTGGGTTCGCTGGATCATACTCTCCGTTCAAGGGGAACGCTGTAACGGAGCGAACTGTTGCTGCCTCCCCAACTGAGGTGCGAGTTACCGCCTTTGACAAAGCGAGAGGGCATCGCGCGCTGTTTCCGCCACGAAGTCCTGCCAAGCTCTCAGGACTCGGTGGATTCGAAAAGCTGTCTCCGGTGGCGCGCTGGCTGTTTGACTCGCCATCGCTCGAGTGCAAGTTTTCGTTATCGTACCTTGCAAATCGAAAAGTCACCACGATTTTCATGCAGATGCTCATGTACGAGTACCCGCCTCTCGTGTCTAAGGCGCTCGAGCTCCTACTGCGGCAGTACAACCAGCATGACGACCTGCTCAAGGAGCTGGATAACGTTCAGCTGCTGGTCACCGACGAAACCATCGCGATTTACAACAAGCTGAAAGACGACGTGGACAGCCTTCGTCGACTCGCGGAGACGACAGAAGTGTGGATGGATCTGACGTCAAAGTCGGATTACGATAAAGCTGATTCCGCTTGCCAGCTCTTGAGATCGCTGACGGAGCTGATCCGTCAGGGCGAGAGCGGGATGGACCTGAGCGCGTCTGACAAGTTAGGCAATGCGCCCCCGGTCCATGACGACGCCACAGCGCCAATCAGCGATGACAAGACTGAGCGGGATGAGTCCTCCTTCCCAATTGTCATCGAGAAGGAGCTTCCAAATCGCAAGCTGAAGTATTTGGACTGCCGGTACAAGCTGAATGCCTCGCTTGGACGAGTCAGTTGCCGATCTGTCAGCCACAGCATATTCCCGAGCCTTAACGAGAACGCCGAGGCAGCCAATTCTGTCGTCACAGTCAACGAGCAGCACACTCCTTCAACCGTCTCAATGGAAGCACGTCGTCTGCTGCGCAATCTGCGGGCCGCGCACTTTGTGCTGAACATGATGCTGGACGGGGCGCACTTCTTCGAGGGTCACGTGCTGGGATATGAAGTGCCTGCGACCGAGTTTATCACGCCATCTCCCTCCCAGAGCACGCGCCGGCTGCTGCAAGCACGACAACGAGACCAGATCCGAGCGGTGTTTGCGCACGGGATGCAGTTCCTCGCCGAGTTTTGCGCGCAGGACCCCGAGAACCAACGCCTGTTGGCTTCTCATGTGACCATGATCGCGCAGTACGTTCACGAACTGGAGATCGCACAGCAGCTCCTCGTCGCCATCTACACGAACAACGCACAGCTGTACAAGATGGTGCCGACGGACTTGGTCAACATCTTCGTAACACGGCTCATCAAGGACGGCCCAGACCCGCGGTATCTGCTCTTTCTGGAGACGTTGACCATGTGTGATGAGCAGCCCGTGCTGGAGAACCAGCTCCTCGTGATGTTCCAGCTCGTGAAAGCCGTCGAGAGTGCGGCCATCCTTCAGCTTTTCGATGACTCCAAGGTGACTACTGCTGCGTTCAGCGAGCTCATGCGTCGCTATGCCGTGATGATCCAAGGGCAGGAGCTGGAAAGCTCTTCAGGAAGTGGGGCTCATGGACGAGTTGGAAACGCACAAGTGATGCCTCATGGAGCGTCAACAAAACCAAGCTTGGGAATGACCCCAGGTCTCTCTAAACCAGGATCAGCAGCAGATTTTGTGGCGGTGTCAAGAGCGATCGAGTACCATGCGAGGCTGTTGCATCTGTTCGCAGCTTGCGCGACGGGCAAGAACTCCCGCGTGCAAGAGATCTGTCAGCAGGTCGTACCAGTTTCGACCGTGCTGGACCTGTTGTGGGACGAAAACTGCACTGAAGGCATGCAAGTGGCGGCGCTGCGGTACTTGAACCAAGTGTATCTAATTGCAGATGAGATGGAGACTCCCAGTGATGACTTGTTGCTTCGCATCTTGACGGCAATTGGAGGGGTTTGCGAGGCCCGCGTTCTCCAATATCTGAAAGACACGCAAGTGCGTGACGCGAACAAACTGACGACTCTATCACTGCGCAAGAAGCGCGCCAAGCGTGGTAAACTGTACGCTCTGCCCAAGGCGCCTACACCTCATGAGTCCACCCCACTCTACGTCGTCATGCACTCGGTGGTGCCCACGCTACTATCGTTCTTCCAGCAATTCCCTCGCATCATTGAAATTACAGGAGATGAGTCTCAGATACAAGCGATGCGCCGGCTGCAGCAGATTCTTGCTCTGCTGTTTGTTTCGTGCAGCATCAGCGACTGGAAACTGACGCAAGATGCAATCGTCACGACGGACGAGCTGGTCTACACAATCGACAAGGCGCTTGGGACTGCGTATTTCTGTGGCGACGTATACCCTGGATCGGCGCTCAATTTGTCGGTGGAGCTGGTGTGGTCGTCATCCCTGATGGCTGATCATCAGCGGATCGATCTATCGGGCTTGGACCTCGATACGGATCTAACCGTCCTGTTGCAACTCGCCATGAGCGAGCGACGACGCCGTGCCAGCTCGGCTGCGTCGATGCATGATCTTAACGGGACGGATCTTCACCAAGCGCCCGTACAAGAGTTGTCGTTAGAAAAGTTCTTGGCTATACCAGAGGAAGCGCTTAGCGAGTCCAGCTCGCCGGCACAGTCTCCGACGGATAATACCGTGGGAGGACGCAACGCCATGTCGCACCCGACAAGTTTGACGGCCTTCAGCAGTCGTGCACCGTTGCCGGCTCGAGCTTCGACTTATTTGCTCGGGATACCAAGTGCACAAGATGCAAACGACTCGCGGCAGCCAACACCAGCACTACCAGAGAATTTGCGAGCGATGCGACCGTTGATGATCGCGTCGAGCGATGAGAATTCAGATGTCAGGACATATGGTGACCGTCCACAAGCAGAGGTGAGCCAAGATGACGGAAAGCTTGAGGTGCAGGTTCCTGATGGCGCGGATGGATCGAGGCTTCGCCAACCAGAGGATGGGCGCTTGAAGAACCGAGTTTTGCACAAAATCCTGCCAGCGCGATACGTCAAATTGATCGTAAATCGCTGGCAGACCCATCCACCAACAGATGATATTGATCATGCAAAGGCTGCCGCCGGCGCAGGCGCTCCAGATGGAAGTCGTCAGCATCGCAGGAGCTCGTCACTGAATGCTAGACGTCCAACGATGGGCTTCAAGTCAGCAAACAGCGCGCCGTCTCTCGGCAAGGGCAACGGCAGTGATGATCGGCTCAGCAGTTGGAAGCAGTCGCCTCAGTCCTCACCGCTGCCTGCACAACAGAACCTCCACGACTTTACGCACTTCTTCACGTGGCTGTGCCAGCACCCGCGTGTGGGTACAGCTATCCGTGATGAGTTGAATCACATGGTGCAGGGTATCGTAGGTATTGAGGCTTCGTTACGCGAAGAGTTCGACGCACAGAGGCACCTCAGCGAAGTCCACCTGACGTTTGACCTGGTGGTGCGCAAACTCGTCACCCACGTCGCCATGTTCCAGGACGCGGGCTACCTGAAGATGAATTTAACGCTGCTGGACGTGTTTTGCCGCATGATTTACGCCATCGAGGATCCTGAGCGGCGCCACCAGATGCAGATCACGCTGGATAAGCTTGGAGTGACGCGGCTTGTGGTTCAGCTGATCGCTCGGAGAGATGATGACTCGTTATTTGCTAGCTGCATTGACGTTGGTGTTGCTCTGCTGGATGGCATGAACGCCGAGGTGCAGGAACACTTCTTCGCGTATTGGTGCGAGCCCGTGCATGCTGTCTTCTTCGAGCGCATCCGGGGCCGCATCGAAAAAGCGTGTGCGCTTGTTCTCAGCACCGGACGGTGCAAGAGTGTTCTTCCCGGCCAACGCAGCGGAGCGTCACCTCTGACCACAGGCGGAAATGGTGCATTCCTCGAGGAGCGCTCGTCCCCCGCGAAGAATTTGCTAAGACGGACCTCTGGTTTCACGCTGGACGCGGCGGACGGTACGCCAGACAATGACTCTGAAGCACTCTGCAGCTCCATCACATCCATCTTTCGCTTCCTGCAGCTGCTATGTGAAGGCCACTACCTGAATGCACAGCGATCGCTCATTGCTCAGCCACTCGCGGGTGCCCTATCGGTCAACCTCGTCGAGTCCACGACGTCGTTTCTGCTCGAGACCTACCTGGGTATTGCGGATTTGGACGTCTCCCTGCTCATTCAGCTGTTCGAGACCATTGCCGAGTTTTGCCAAGGCCCGTGCGAGGAAGCACAAGAGACCGTCGCGAACTACAAGTTCATCAGCGCCGTGAACACGCTGCTGACCCATTCGTTCCAGCAAACGACGACCATTTCGAGAGCTCGCGTGCGGCAAGTGCACGCAGCCATTGTTATCACGCTTCTGAGCCTCTTAGAGGGGCGGCGGGACCTTATTATCCACGCGCAGCTCGTTCAGGAACTCAACTTCGAGGCGCTCAAGGCAAACCTCGTCGACGTCTATGTGCATTTCTTGCGCGAGCACCATGGGCGATACGCCGGGAACCCCGTCTGCAGCGCCGACTTTTATCTTACCATGGGCTTCAATGTGTACTTCCTGCTCCAGCAGCTCGCGGATCACTTCCCGCAGTCAGCCTACTGGATCCCTCGTACTCCGGGTGCCCAATCACGCGTGAAAGTACCGCAGTTTGAGCGTTATGTCATTGGATCAGCTTGCGATGAGAATCGCCAAGAAGACGAGGAAGACGAGCTCATACCCGACTACAACGACGCGTACAAGTTCTTCCAAGCAAACAGCGCGAAGGTGGAGGTCGTGTGGGACCACGTGCGGTTTGCGCGATCGACGGGTGGTGATGCTAGCACTTCCGTTGATGGCGCTCCTCCGAAACCTGGAGGGCCAATGTCAGTCAATGGCGGAGGGCTAGCTTGGGATAACGGGTCTGCCTCAGCGACAGCGACTGCGGCTTCTTCTTCGGGAGCACATGGAGATGCTACGAACTCAGGAGCACTGATTCCTTTCTACTTCCCGCTGCACCCGATCTGCTTTTGCTTGACGGAGCAGTCCAAGAAGAAGCTCGTTTGGCAGGTCTCGCGCGGACCGAACAAGCTCTCCGACTTCTTCCAGCGCTGCGACAAACTCGTGGACGAGATGGCGCATCAGAGCCTGCTGACCAAATACCCGAGCGTAGCGTGGTTCGCGCGGCAGTCCGACCTGCTGAAGCGCGCGTCTTTCATTCTCGCTGTGACTATCAATTTGATCGTGGTACTCTTCTACCGCGCCAACGGCATCGACTCGTCGCCGTACGCTGGCTCACATGTCAATTTCATCTTGGCGAACAGCTTTGATCCACCCTCGCTCGCGATCGACATTGCGCTCTCATTCGCCGGGACTCTCCAGCTCGTGCTGTGCTGTATGGTGCTGGTGTGCTATCTGGTTAACTCGGCGCCGCTGCTCGTCAAGAAGGGATGGAAGCGTCGCATCCAAGTCGAGCAGGCGACGCTGTCCAAGAAGACTGCAAGCGGCCAGAGGAGTGGTATTGGTGATGTCGGAGATGCGGACGAGCGCGAGTCGTTCCAAGACACGGAGCAGTTGCTGCGCTCACTCCGAGAGCGCGAAGAAGAGTATAACTACTTCTTCTTGCCGAACTCGCCTCGCGCGAAAGCCTATGCGTCTCGTCGCGACAGCCACGCGTCCGCTGTCTTGCCAGCGACAGAAGCTCCAGCAAAGAAGGCCGGCGGTCGCAGCGGAAACGACGTCAGTGATGTTGCTGGTTCTCGTGCTCAGACTACAAGCGAGTCGCACCCGCATCGCTGGTGGTATCAGTACTATCACCACATCATCAGTCGAGTGCGTCGCTCGCATTGGGTGCGTCGATGGGCCCTGACAGTCGCTACGTCGCTCTTCTTCCTCGTGCAAAACCCGCGCGTGCTGTACTACCTGCTGCAGATCGCCATTGCGATCCTGGGCTCGTACGTCAACAAACTCTTCTTCGCGTTCCACTTGCTGGACGTGGTGAATCGCTACCAGGAGCTGAACAATGTGCTGCGTTCGATCGTACGACCCGCCAAGGTGCTCGGCCTCACGGTGCTGCTGTACCTCGTGGTCGTGTACGTGTTTGCGATCGTCGGCTTCTACTTCTTCCGCGAGGACTACACACCGGGCGCGCTGTCGCCAGCTCAAATCGCGGGTGAGGAGCCATACCAGTGCCAGCAGCTCTTTCAGTGCTTCCTCATCAGTCTCGATCAAGGCTTCAAGAGTAACGGCGGACTCGGTGGGTACCTCAAGGCCAACAACCTCGGCGCCTCGGCGCGCTCGTACGGCCGGCTCGTGTTCGACTTACTGTACAACACTATCCTCATCATCATGCTGCTCAACATCTTGTTTGGTGTCATCATCGACACGTTCGCGTCGCTGCGCACCGCCGACACGGACACGGTTGCCGACATGCAGAGCCGCTGCTTCATCTGCTCGATCGACGCGTACACGTTCGACCGCGCGGCGATCAAGCGCGGCTTCCACGACCACATCTACGCCGACCACAACATGTGGCACTACCTGTTCCTGTTCGTGCACATTCGCAAGAAGCCCATTACAGAGTACAACGGGCTCGAGCTGCACCTGGCCATGCGCATGGCCAAGAAGGACGTGTCCTTCTTCCCCGTGCAGCGTGCACTCGCATTAGAGCGCGCCACCATGCTAGCGATGGGGGCACCAAACGTGAGTCTTCAAGATCATCCTCGAGCCAGCGGCGAGAGTACTGGCGGGGACGGTGGGGACTTGATGTTAATGTCAAACGACCTGCTTCTCGTCAGTGGCCACGGGGTTCGCGCTCGTGGAGATAGCTCGGCCTCGGTTCTATCGAGTGCGGCTTCGTATTCGGCTCCATCCGTGAGCAATGCGATGGTGACAGCAGGAAGCAGTCTACGTGGGCGCTTTCGGTCGTCCGTCGACGTGGTAATGGTTGGCGGCGGTCGGAATCGTGGTAGGAGCGTTGGTAGCGCCATCATTAGCGGCGGCGGCGCTGGCGGAGGCATCGCATCCATGCAGCGCATGACGAACGAGAAGCTCGAGAAGCTCGAGAGCACGGTCGAGTCGCTGCTGGCTGCGCAGAGTGAGATGCGCGAAGAGCTGGTGCGCTCTGCTGACTGCCAGCGCGAGCTTGTGCACGCGCTGTCAGCTCTACAGCATCAGCTGAGCGTCTCATTCCCGGCAAGTTCTCCAGCCACGATGGCAGCGACGGCTATTGACGAGACGGGGGGGGTTGCACAGCCTCCGACGCTGGCGATACCGCACGCACCACTGACTGGGGACTCACGCTCGTTCTTGGAGAAGACAGACGAGCCCTCACGGCCGCGCGCGCGATCGACGCCGTCCGTGTTCAGTTTCGACTCGGTCGTGGATGAGAACGAGCACTAACAGCGATAGCATGTGCGTGCATAAGGTGGCAAGAGCAATGCGGAAGATGAATGCAACACGCAATGCGGAAGCGCGAACCAGCTGACCAGTGACTCGGTCTGCAGCGCGATCCGCTCACTGTTATCCAATGCGTCCTTTACCGCTCCTCTATCCATTTCCACGAAGCACAGTCGCTCTGACTGGGCTACTCGCTGGCAGCATCGGGACGACTGGGCAGCTGCAGTCTACGCCGACGGGCCGGTGATGAACGAGTGCAGCGCGAAGAGCACGAAGAGCACGCCGCCAACGAGCGTGACCGTGCGTTCCGAGATGCGCGTGGCCAGGAACTTGCCGCCCACGACCGCGATGCCTGTGCACATGGAGTGGCCCAGGATGGCGCCGAGCGTCACGCCGAACGCGTCCTTGGTCGCCGACAGCGTCACCGTCGCGATCTGGGATCGGTCGCCCCACTCGGCTAAGAAGGTCATGAGGAACGTCTGCGAAAAGACCTGGATCATGCCGTCCATCGAGTGGTGGCCCTCCTCCTTGACGGCTGCGCCATTCTCCGCCTCCGACCTGTGAGCATCATCGTAATGATCAGCATACACTTCAGGACACGACAAGGGTCCACACCAAGCGAGGCGTACGCGGCGGTGTCCTCCTCCGTTTTCTTGCCCATGAGCTCCTCTTCGACCTCCGTCAGCTCGTCCGACGGACCGCTAGTCGCATCAGAAACAGTCATAGAGCAGGCACATTCTTTCAGTCTCCACGGTCATCACCACCTTCTCCACTCAGATGAACCGCGACGGACCTGCCCGACATCTCCCGCGCGTCCCAAAGCATCTTGACGCCGAACACGATGAACTGGAGGGACACAAGAGCACGTCAGCGCCTCCAATGGACCTATATATCATCAATGTAGGAGAATACAACGCACCAGAATGGCACCGACGTAGTGCGTCAGGCTCGGGGGCAGGAACTTGGTGGCCACGACGCCCATGACGACCGACAGCACCGTCATGACGATGAGCGCGCCGATGGCGCCGGCGAACACGACCACGCGGTCTTTCTTCATGGACAGGATGGCGGCGATGAAGAACGTCTTGTCGCCGATCTCGGTCGCCCAGATGGTCAGGATGCCGCTCACGAAGCCCGACCAGAACTTGTTGACACCCGCGGCGGCGCCGCGCAGCTTGCCGCGGCTCAGGTTGCCGTTGTACGCGTCGTACTGTGGCGCCGGGGCGATGTACGCGCCGCCCAGGAACGGGTCCAGCGCCTGCTTGATCGAGTCCGTGAAGGCCGCGAACTCGCGCGCGTCCAGCAGCCCGTTGTGGTCAGCGTCGGCGCGCGCGAAGACGGCCGCCGTGTCCGCGGCCTTGGCGGCGGCGGGCGCGTTGTCCGGGCTGTCGTTCGAGTCCACGACCTGCGCCAGCGCGCCCGGCAGCAGCAGCGTCGCCAGCGACATCAGCGCGAGCGCCAGGGCGGCGCGGGGGCGGCGGAGGGACGGCGGGGGCATCACGGCGGTCGAGGTGCTTGTTCGCTGTCCTTTTTTCCGATAGTGGTGATAGTGACGACGAGCGGGAAAGAAAGGAGCGTAACCCCGAAACGAACGCGTGTAAAGTTATTACTCCAGAGGGTACGCGGTTATAAAGGGACAGGACGAGAGATGGTTTTATGAGAGATTACGTTGTTTTAGTTGTGTAGCGATCCGTTTGGAGGTAATTTTTAGTCGAACTGTGCCACGAGACGAAGCAGAAGAGGTCTGTTTTTGTAAATATTTTATGACATTACGATAGAAATTTGACAGTTTCTAAACGAAACCACCGGCATGTTGTTTTCTGCTAAATTTAGCCACCTGGTGTGTTCTCTTCAAGCTGATGAGCCTCGCGGTCGTCAGCTGGGTGTGCGCCACCCGCGCGCCGCGCGTGGCCGCCATCCCGCACGTACTGGCCGCCATCACCTTCATGCTTGTCCAGCACTCGACACCGGTCATCTCTAGCGTCGTCAGGTGCGGGTGGCTGTCGCAGGCGCGCTCGTTGCTGGATGCCTTCGCGCGAGATGTGAGTGCTCATTACCTCGATAAGCGGCTGCGCGCACGATAAGTGATGGCAGTAGCAGCCTCTGAGGGCCACGTAGAGCTGATGGGGGATATCTACGGCACGTTTCAATGCCTTATCGATGAAATTATGGCCCGCGAGGCCGTGAGGGGCGGGAGCTGCGACGTGCTGCGATGGCTGCATACTAAGCTGGCTGCCCCCGCTACTGACTGCGAGCAGCAAGGGGCAGGAGAGGAGCCCGCGTACACGCCCGTATATACGAGAGCCGAGATGTTGCAGTTCCTGTCGCGTGACCTGTTGGACGTGGCGGCCAAGAACGGCGACCTGGAGATGCTGCAGACGCTGCTGGAGCTCATGCGTGGCCACTTTGCGAGTATGCAGGAGTATCGAGGCGTGGCGCTGCATGCCGCTCAAGTTGCGACACGATATGGTCGCATGGATATTCTTGACTGGCTTCGTCCACGGTTTCTCCTTCCAAGTGAGGCGCAGTTGGGCAACGAGGCACACAGGGGGCCGTTTGATGACGAGGCGCTCCTTTACGCCGAGTGCACGATGTGTCAAGAGGCCACGACAGATAAATCCTGCACAGCGTGGAGGATGGACAACGCCGCGTCGCTGGGCCGTTTCGATGACGTGCTGTGGTTCCACGAGCATCGCTCCGAGCACGGGTGCTCTATTATAGCCATGGATGCTGCCGCTGCCCACGGTCATTTCGAGGTCGTGCGTTGGCTACACGAGAACCGAAGCGAAGGCTGCACCTATGAAGTCTTCGAGCATGCTGTGCAGAATGGGCACCTGGATGTCGGGCTCTTTCTCGTGGAGAGCCGAAACGAAGCTGCTTTTAGCAGAGGACTCAGCGGAACGGTAAAGCGAGCTGCGGGCGAGGGTCATCTTGACATCATCAAGTATCTACTCGCCAACGGGACGATGGAGATACTTGGCGATGCACTTTGTGCTGCAGCCGCTGGAGGCCACTTGGACGTGGTCAAGTGGCTGCTGGAATACGCGAGCATGGAGAAGGACGCTGACATTGTGGCGTGGAGCCAGCCGATTAAATCGGCAGCACGCAACGACCACTTGGATGTGGTGAGGTACCTATTCCCCTACTCGAGCCAACAGGATGTGATTTGTGGCATTCAAGAAGCTGCATCGAAAAACCACGAGGGCATGGTACGTTGGCTGGCAGACAGCTTAGGCTGGTCGAGAAGTGACGAAAGCCCAACCGAGGCTCGCTCTCACATCTACGATGCGGAAACCTTAGCACAGGCGATTAACGACGTTGCGGTGTCAGGCAACTTGAAATTGACCCGGTATCTGTACGAGCTCATAGCGTCCAAGCGCAGAGTGTTAGAGCCGCTCGCGTCTGCGCGCGTTCAACTTCAGCTTCGATTTGCTGTGGTGAGTACTGCAGCGGCAGGTAACCTGCAAGTCGTCAAGTGGCTGATAGATGCGGAGTTTCGAGAGGGTTCACGCGACGTACTAACAGAAACCTACCGCTGGGCTGTTCGTGGAGCGCGACTCTCAGTCGTTCGCTGGATCTCGTCACATCCTGCACTGCTACAATTGATTCAGTCTCCAGGACTGCATTGGAGCGATCTGAATGAGGGGCTTATTAATGCCACGCGACGAAGCGACTTCGCGATGCTGGAGTGGATCTGCCCAAGGATGAATGCCTTTCACAGTGCGCTTTACGAGGCCATTGAGCTCCGGAGTATCGAGATCATCCAGTGGTTGGTGGGCGAAACGTTCCAGGGTGGAGGCACGAAAGAGTGGACAATGGACGCCGATGGTCGCAGCGAGTATGTAGAGTGTGCGAAAGAGGGGCAGGCGTGGTGTTTCCAAAATGACTCACCAGCGCGTGAAGCACCAACTACAAGTGTGGCTAATTTGGTAAACCAGGAATAGCGCAACAAGTTCGCAATGGGTAGTGCGGTCATTACTGCAAATGCGCCGCTGCGCGCATCGCGTGATTGCATCCCGCACGTCGTCTGCAGCTTCCTAGTCCGTCAGCCATTTCTCGCACCATCTGAACTGGGCGTTTACCACTGGCTCGCGTGTTGGCCGACGCACTCACGAAAGTCCCATCATCGACAGGGACAAGCAACTGCGCGCACGGATGCGATGACTGCGGCGGCTTGCTGCACTTCGTACCGTGAAACAGACTAGTATGGATGATGAGAGCCACAACTAGAGGTCATCTCAGGTCGTAGGTCACACTTGATACAGTCAGTAATTGCATGCATCTCCTTAGCTCCAGTATTCATGACCCCATTAATAGCAAGGAGCTACCTAGCTCACTGTCACACTCTACCCCGAGAACTCGAACACCTTGGCATGCTCGCCCTCCTCGGTCTCCGTCATGTGAGCTCCACGCAGCGCGTCTTGCTCCTCCACCATCTCCTCCAGCTCCTCCAGCATGCTCTCGACCATCAGCTCCATGGCCAGTTCCTCCACGTCCGCTTGCTGGTCCTCACCATTGACGAAGATGACCATGAAATTGTCGTCCATCGGCTCCAGCGCATTCGACAGCGGCAACTCGGCGCCTTCGTTCACATACTCCTCCATCGACACCCACGAGGCGGTGGGGTAGCTGGGCGCCATAGCGACGCCGCACTGCCCCTCGGGCGGCCCGAGCTCGCGAGCGAGGCGGATGTACCCCTTCTCTCCCCACGTTGGGCCCCACGAGTTCTTGACCTTCCAGAACTTCTGGTTGCTCTCGTCGTCGACGCCGTAGCCGACGACCAGCACGCCGTGGTCCAGCTGCTTGCCGCACTTGAGGTCGAACACGCCGCTCTTGTAGAACTGGAACGCGCGCTGGTCGGCCTCGATGGCCACCGCGACTGGCTGCTGCGCGACGGCCAGCTTCAGGGCGTGCTCATTGTTGGCATCCACGTCTTCGTAGCTCATGACCTTAACAACAGCAGAGCACAGGTGGCACGTTTCGACCTTGGCGTGATAGTCGTACTCGCTCTCGCTGCAGATGCCGCCGTACTCCTTAATCCAGTCGAACGCGTGGTCCATGAGTCCACCATTGCACCCCTGGTCGCCATTGTTGTCGCAGTCCACCAGCTCCTGCTCCGAAAGGTTGGGCAGCTTGCCGCTGGCAACGAAGGCGGCTCCTTCCACTGCACCCGTGGTCGAGAACGCCCAGCACGAGCCGCACTGGCCCTGGTTCTTAACCGGCGTCACGCCTCCTTTCTTCACCCAGTCAATCTCAGCGGGGAGATCGACATCGTCCTTGGTAGTCGTGTTGCTTCTGCGAGCGAGACGCTCCTCCAGGTACTTGTCGGGCATGGTGAACCCCTTCATGGTAATTGAAAACTCGTCGAACGACATGTGGGAGAAGGCGTTGTGTCCGAGCACGACGCTGCCGCCCGAGGCCGCCACCTCCGCATTGTGCTGCTCGATGAATTCGTCGTTCGAGATGAAGTTCTCCAGCCGCTGCACGTACTCGAGCGGGTCGTCAAGCTCGATGGAGTAAGTCGACAGCCACGCCTCGAAGGCTTCTTCGTACTCGACAGGGGTCTTGACCGCCGCGTGGGCCGGGAACATGGTGCAGGCCACCGCCACGAGCGCCACGATCGCCGACATCAGCCTCATGGTCTCTAAATCGATTGCAACAGGGGGTTGAGCGCAGGAATCCGCCTATCGAGCTCAATGATCAAGCTGGAAGAACGACGAATGGCTCTGGAGGTTCGTCGCCTTCACCCGTAAGTCCAACGCGATCTTCCCCCACGCATTGGACGGTCGAGACGCGAAAGGTCGCGGATGACCAAAGTGTACCCATTCGAAAAGATACGATGCGATGACTGGCTAATATTCACTTAAAATATTGTTTTAATCCAATCAGTGTGCCATCAATTCTATTTATCTACTGTGATTTGATGATATTAAACATTTACATGTTTTATTGACCAATGGTAGGCTGTGATGACCACACGCACACGTTGAAGCTTGTATGCCTCGGATGACACGAAGAGGCGCTGCTTGTTCTCCTCCTCCTCCCCCTCGCTCGCCACCCCCAAGCACAGAGCGAACCACCAACAGCCAACAGAGTTTACTAGTAGTGGCGGCTTTACTTTTTTTTTCCCGCTTTGTGGACTGCCAGAAGCGGCTGCACGAGCGAAACCAACCATGTCGGGGCTGTCGTTGTCACCTGCCGAGCTGCTCAAGGTCGGCCCCGTGTCCAGCCGCCACTCGCTGCGCCTGCTTCCGTTCAGCAAGAAGAAGAAGAAGGTTGTTCGACTGTTGCATGCGTCGATTGGTGGGTCGTTGTGGGATACTAACTGCATCTCGCCATGTCTGAACGATCAAACAGCAAAAGTTCGTTGTCGGCGACGAGTATGGCACGCTCTCGAGCTTCCAGATCAAGAAGGGCGAGCCCCAGGTGGGTAATTCACACGTACAGCTCGCAGTCCGTCTCGTATACCATGACTTAACGCATCGTACACCACAGAGCGTGTACAAGCCGCTGACGCTGGGCGGGCCGGTCGCGTGCGTGCACATGGGCTCAGGCAGGGGCGGCGAGGACCGCGCGTTCGTAGCGACGGGCCAGACCGTGCAGGGCTTCAACAAGAAGGGCAAGGAGTTTTTCAAGTTCCAGAGCAACCTGGCCGAGCCGATCACCAAGCTGCACGCGCTCGACACGCGGCTCTGGACGGCCACCGACTTCGTGCTCAACCAGTACGAGAACGGCGCCGACCGGCACTCGTTCGTGAGCCCGGACCGCATCCACGACATGCAGCTCGTGCCCGTGAACCACGACCAGGACCTGTTCGCGATGCTCGCGTGTCAGGACCGGTACCTCCGGGTCGTTAAGGACTCGGACACGGTCGCCAAGAAGTCGGTCGGTGCCCCCGTCACGGCGCTTTGCCGTGTGCCGTCTGGTAGGGACAAGTCTTCCAGCGGCGGCGCGACGCCGCAGGTCGTGTTCGGCACAGCCAACGGAGGGCTGGGACTCGCAACCTTCAACGGCGAGAAGCTCAAGGTCAAGTGGAAAACGCCGCCCGCGTCCGCCGCCAACGGCAACAGCACGAGCGAGTCGTCCTCCATCAATTCCATCGCGTGTTATGACATCAACCGCGACAACCAGCCCGAGCTGCTGGTCGCGCGAGACGACGGCAGCGTCCAGGTGTACTCGTTCGACGCCGCCGGCGAGGTCACCAAACTGTACGAGCACGTGAGCGCCGACAGTGTGCGCTGTGTGCAAGGAGGCATCGTGTGCACGCCCGGGTACGACGAGGTGGTGGCGTGCACCTTCTCCGGCCGCGTGGTGAGCTTCACGACCGAGCCGCTCGAGCAGCCGGACGCAGACGACTCGTACGGTCGGTCAAGAGGCACCGTGCAGCGCGAGACGCGCATCGTCAAGCTGCGCAAGGAGATCACGCAGCTCGAGGAGAAGGTGGCGCGCGAGCGCGAGCGTGCGACGCAGCGAGACAAGGAGTACCTGCCAATCGCGGACGACCTCGTGGTCAACAGCAAGTTCCAGCTCAACCCGGCGCTGGGTGCGTACGACGTCTCGATAGAGGTGCCCGTCAACATCCACTCGGTCGTACTGCACGCTGCGGTGCCCATCGACTTGCTGGAGAGTGAGAGCAACCTCGCAATCGTCTCCAAGACGCCCGTCGACGCGTCCGGCAACAACAACAGCACGCACTTCCTCGCCACGTACCGGTGTCTGGAGTCGACGCACCGCCTCGAGTTCCGCGTGCGCACCATCGAGGGACAGTTCGGAGACCTGGAGGCCACGGTGCTCGCCAACACGCAGCCCACCTCGGCGCAGAGCGTCCGTTTCTTCGTCAAGCCTCTGTCGCTGCACCACCGCGTCAACGACGTGGACGAGAACGCGCTGAGCAAGCCCATGAACTCGCTCCGACTGAGCGGCGGCTTCTCGCTCGTGCAGATCCACGAATGGGTGTCGGCGTGCCTGCCCGATGTGCCCGGTCGCCTGCAGGAGGACCTGGTGACCATGTACTTCCAGAACACGTTCCTCGGATCGCTGCTGGTGTGTAAGTATCAGAAGGGCGAGGCGAGCTTTGCGTCTCCGTCGGCGTCTGTGATCGCCATCATCAAGGAGGTGGTGACCAAGGAGGCGACGGTCAAGAAGGTCACGCTCAACATCTCGCTCGATATCAAGAAGGAGAGTGTGCCCGTCATGTTCGAGCACCTGCGGCCGCTGCTGGACGCCAAACACGCACTCGCGTCGCAGGTTAAGCTCATCGACGGCATCAAGGAACTGCAACTGCACGAGGATGACCACGCCGCGTGGATGGCGCCCGAGTACCAGCACATCCTCGAGCACTCAGAGGACATCCTGACCGAGTTCAAAGGCAGCCCGCGCGCGCTCAACTATCTCGCTGGCATCCTCACCGACCTGTACGTCGACCTGTGCAAGTTCCGCGGCACCAACGCCAAGCAGAACCTGCCACGGCTCTACCAGCTCATCGAGCACTACCACTTCGACTCACTGCTCGACTTCTTCATGCGCGAATAGACCGCAACTCGCTCCCTTTCACGCTTTTACATCCAAACTTGTCTGCCGTGTTGAGTTACAATCTCTAGATGACATACAACACTAGTCAGACAACATCATTCCCACCAGAAACTCACCGAGAAGCTCGTCGACAGCGAGCGCACGTAGTGCCAGTACTGCGGCGGGATGTACAGCATCTCGCCCGCTTGCAGCACGCACTCAACGTACGCAGCCTCTTGGAACTTGGGGAACTGCGCATTCACCGACTCGGTAGACGCTTCCACTTGCACTTGACTCGTGTTGCTCAGCAAGCCCTCGACTGGGTATAGCTTGTCGCTCTCACGTGGGGGGTACAGCCGCAGGTACTTGGCACCCACGACCTGGCACAAGAGATTGTCCTTTGGGTCGAAGTGCAGCGGCGAGACCGTGCCCGCCGGTCCAAACCACGCGTTCACAGCGATGTTCTCGTCGTCATCGTCGTCGCCAGAGTCGTCTTGATCGCCTGGATCTTCCTCCAGGTCTCGACGCCTCAGCACGCAGTAGTCGGGTGTCATGATGTCGCGGCCGAGCACGGAGATCTACGTTGCCATCTGCCAAGTAAGCGAGGCTGGGCGACTCTAACCAGCGCACAGACAACTGATGGAAGACTGCGTACCTGCTCAAACAAGTGGTGCTGCGCTAGGTACCCAACCTGACGCTGCTTAGCGTCGTCTTCACCATCGGACGACGACACAATGTACTTGTCGAGGAACTCGCTCATGGTCATGAGCTCTTGGCTCCAGTCGTCCTCCAAGTAGCTCGACCCGACCTGCGGTCACCAGTTTACGGTCGAATTACTTTTCACTCCGTTTCATCGCGCGAAAGCAAAGGCAGTCTGCACCTCAACGGGCACCGTCCGCCACCCAGCGACTCGGCGGAAGTACTCGACGTCGCTCCAGTTGCGGTCCGCATAGCCATCGCCGTGTCCTAAGGCCGGCCAGTGCTCCATGGCACCTGTGATGATCACTGGCTCACTTTAATAGCGAACAGCAATGTGATTAGACCGTTGCGCACTCGCTTCAAGCAACCCACTCCGCGCCACACACCCGCGCTTCATGATCTTGCGGTGGAAGTCGCCCAGCGAGGGCATCGCCACTCTCTCCACTGGGAACCAGATCGTCGGGCTTGCTGCTGCCGCCAGTCCGGCAGTAGACGCGCCCGCAGCATCCTCTTGCTCCAGTCGCGGCCTCTACTCGTCGTAGATCCGATGGAAGAGGTGAGAAGCCATGCTCGCTATCCCTCGGCGACATGTTGAAGGCGCCTCGCTCACCTTGCTAGCGCGATCCTTCGGTTGACACGCCAGCAGGAGAATGGAAGGGCGTCACCATCCACGAGGCGGCGTCATCACGTGACACGCAATGCGTCGGCGAGGCACCAAGCATCAAAACACGCGAGACGCAAAGTGCACCCCCGAATTATCGGGTGGCGTGGACGTCAAAGACCCGATTTAACAGACGAGAGAGGAGGGAAATCACCAGCGTGAACGCAAGTTGAGGTTGCCATGGACGAGGATCGTACCGAAAGTAAGACCTTCTCGCTGCGGTCGGCGCTGGGGGAACACAAGGGCGGCAGCTTCCGCTCCTCGGCGGCGATGAACGCGTGCGTCTCCCGCGGTGCGAGCGGCCCCGCCATCATCAGGCACTGCACGCAGCAAATCGTTAGACCCGTCAGCCTGACCAGTCCATAGAAGTAGTACACGAACGGTGGAGCGCACCATGTCGAGCATCTTGATGCACTCGGCGTGCTCGCCCCGCCTGCTCAGACACCACGCCTGCGCAGCGTTGGTTAGCGTAGGACCACACCCGACGCTCTGTACGATAGAAAGAGCCAACCTTGAGCAGGCTGGCGCGGCCGAAGGCCTCTCGCCACACGGGCGCGATATCCTTCCAGCTGCCACAGTGCAGCCGCTCCCAGCAGCGTGCGTACGCGTCGTCGGCCAGCGCTCGCAGCTCGTCCTGGCCCTCATCGTCGGCCGATACGAGCGCCGCCGCGCACTCCAGCAGCCGCAGAGCAGCCGCGCCGCCCTCCTCCGCTAGCGCTGTCGCACACGATCGAGAGCACAAGACCGTCAGTCGAACGCGCGCTTCCACGAGAAAGATCTCGGTGGGTGACCCACCACTCCGGAAACGCGCGGGCGGCGTCAGCGAGGCCCTCAGCACCCCCGCGTCCATCTCGTCCGCTGTGTTAGTCGCTTCTCCAGCCAGTGCAGCAATCAACAGCGAGGCCGCGTCGACCGCCCGCCATCCATGCTGTGATGGCCGCTGTCGCGCGGAAATGGGCCCGCGTGAACCAAAATGGTCCCCGTGTCTTTACGTTTGCATGGAGGCGGCCCAAACGGTCAACTGGTCCGGACCAAATCGCATAAAAAAGGGCCGACGGGGTGCTGTTTTGGTCCGAGCAATCAACACGCGTGGCGCAAGGCATATAAACTGTTGCGTCCGTCACGGTACTTGCGATCCCCAGGTTGAGGGATGAGGGCGGGCTGGGGTTGCGGTTCTGAAGCGCCCGACTGCATACAAAACGCAAGATGATGCCGCCCTACCATCATGTCCGCGTCAACTTTGAAGAAGGAAGACGGTGGGTGGGTCTTATAATCGAGTCCCCATGTTCTCCACTATACATCCATGTAGCACAGTTCCCAGTATCACTTTTGGTGGTGGGTGACCGCGTCCATAGTGTCGAATCCGCTCCATCGGCGGCACATTGACCCCGTTCCCGTGCGTCTCCATGCTAGTCTGCGTGCTCTCCAAGCGCGGTGCGCGGCGCCTGGCGCCGGCGGTGGCGCGTGCGTTCACTGCGCTGTCCCCCGCGCGCTTCCGGGAGGCGCCGGCGCCCGCGGCGCTTGCGTACGCCGAACCGACGGCGGCTTCTCCCGGGACGTTCAGGTCCTCTTCTTTTGGCGCTGCGTCCCCCCTCCACCCTAGCGAGGCGGCAACGTCGGCGACATACGAGACGCTGCTGCAGCGGCTGTATCAGGTGAACCGGTTCACGGCCGTCAAGCTGGGCGTGGAGAACATGAGGCAGCTGAACGCGGCGTTCGGGGACCCGGCGAGCCGCTACGAGGTGGTGCACGTGGCGGGCACGAACGGCAAGGGCTCGGTGGCGTTCAAGATGGCCAAGGCGCTGGAGCGCTCGGGCTACAAGACGGGCCTATTCGTGTCGCCGCACGTGGCGTGCTTTCGCGAGCGCATCCAGATCAACGGGCGCCTCATCTCGGAGCAGGACGTGTGCGAGACGCTGTCGGAGATCTTCAACGTGAGCGCGCAGCTGCGCATCCCGGCCACGTTCTTCGAAATCACGACCATGCTGGCCTTTCAGCACTTCGCCAAGCAGCAGGTGGACTGCGTGGTGCTCGAGACGGGCCTCGGCGGCCGCCTGGACGCGACCAACATCGTCACGCCCTCGCTGTCGGTCATCACGTCCATCGGCATGGACCACATGCGAATCCTGGGCGACACGCCCGAGCAGATCGCGCGCGAGAAGGCGGGCATCATCAAGCCGCGCGTGCCGGTCGTGATCGGCCCGCAGACGCCGCTGGACATCATGAACGAGGTCGCGGCGCGCAACAAGGCGCCGCTCGTCCAGGTGCAGCCCGACGCGGCCTTCGAGGAGGACTACAACGCCGAGAACACGGCCATCGCGCGCGCCGCGTGCGAGCAGTTGAGCGCGCTGCACGAGAAGGCGGGCATCTCGGAGCTGGCCGTGGACCTGAGCAGCGCGCGTGTGCAGTCGGCGCTCGAGATGCGTCCGCCGTGCCGCTTCCAGGTGTTCCACATGATGCGGCCCAACTCTGGCGAGAAGAAGGTGACGATCGTACTGGACGTGGCGCACAACCCGCCGGCGATCGAGAAGCTCATGGGCCTGCTGCACAAGCGCTTTCCGGACAAGAAGCTGCGCTTCGTGTGCGGCTTCTCGGCCGACAAGGACATCGGATCGGTGGTGTCGACCATCGCGGACGCCTGCCACCGCCACGACGACGGCTCCAGTAGTAGTAGTGATAGCTCCGAGGACGACGCGGCGCTGCGGCGCATCCACCTGGTCAAGGCCAACCACCCGCGCGGCGCCTCGCTGGAAGAGGTGAACCAGTCGCTGACCATGGCCGGCAGCGGTTCACCGCAGTTCGCGTCCATCGCCAGCATCGCCGACGGGCTCGAGGAGGCTGTGCAGGCCGCGCGCGCGTCGCCGGACGACGAGGTCGTGGTCGTGTGCGGTAGCGTGTTCCTCATGGCCGAGGCGCGCCGCGCCATGGGCCTCAAGGAGCCCATGGACAGCGCCGCGCTCAACGCCGTCGCCGGCTCGCACCTGTCCACGTCAACGTCGCGGCTGGCGGCGTCCAGGACCGAGGCCACCGCGTAGCTGCGTCAATGCGTCAGGAGTATGATTTTTTATTATCTAAGCGGTGTTGAACGACGTGTGGTGTTCCCCATCCGTGTGATGATCTCCAGACACCATCGGGACGAACGAAAGCTGAGCGCAACCGTCACCAGCGGGCGAATGCGCATCAGGTCGGACGCCACGCAGGGAGCTCACGTGAAGTTTGGCAGGCAGGGATGGGACCATGGCTAGAGACACTGCCGTTCCCGCTCCCCGCTTCCTCCTCCGCTCTGCCAGGCGATGCATGAAGCATACATCGTCCATGAGGACTCGACAGGCGCGCTCATCTTGGAGTCGAAGCCCACGGGGACAGCGCGAGAAGGTGCCACGCCCCTCGGCTTCTCTCTCCATGCGGTGCCACGCTTTGATCACGAGAATTGCGCCGGCTGGCAGGAATAGCTGCCATTACTTATAACACTTTTACAAGTTTAAACAGTTTCCAGCAGCCTTATTGAAGTGTTACATGATATCAATTATGGTAATCATCTATTGATAGAGGTCATTCAGCTGCGCTGGCTTTGCGCCAAGGATCTGTGCTTGGGGCATCACGGGCACCAGGGAGCGCGCTATAATAATGGCGAGGGTCCAGCCGGGCCGGACGGATTCCCAGCATGAGTACAGCACTCGCAAGGCGTGTAGCGGGCGCACGCCGGCCCCCACTTGGCCATTCGCCGCCCCGGACGCAGCACCGAGCCGCGCACGTATCCTGGTCATCCAGTAGCCATGACTCTGACTCACAGTGGCCGCTGGCGGTGGCGATGGGCCACCATGTGCCTCGTGCTCGCCCAGCTCGCGTCGCTTTGCACCGGGCTGCCGCTAGTCACGACCAAGACGTCGACGCCGACGCCTACACCGACTCCGACCGCCAACGAGACTGAAATGACGGATACCCCGACGCCAACGCCCACGGCCTCCAACGAGACCGAGGCGCCGGAGAGCACGATGGCTGCGCCTGCAGTGGCCACCGTCAACCCGTCCACGACCGAGGCGGCAGCCAGCACGACGTTCGTGTGCACGGCGGAGCAGCTCGACACGCTGGCCAAGCTGAGCGACAGCAACGCGTACTTGCAGACGACGTGCAGCTCGGACGGAGGGTACGCGGGCTACGTGTTCCCCGTCAATGGCGTGCTGTCGTACGCGCAGATGATCGCCATGGGCGGATCAGAGGCATGTCAGATATACTTCTTGGCCGTGCTAGTGGTCGAGGCCACCGAGTGCGAGGTCGCCGACGTGTACGTGCGCAGCACGGCCGAGACCATCTTGGCGCTGGCGCTGCAGGCGGGCTCCTATCCGACGGAGAGCGAGGTGAGCGCCGCCATCGCTGCCCGCGCTGCAGAGTACACCTCTTCGCCTTCGGCAGCGGCTTCGCTGAGCTGGACAATGCCCAGCGCCAACGAACTGCAGCAGCAGCTCGAAAAGGACCTGCTCATCAACGGCGACCTGCAGATCGTCGGCACGGCGTACTCGGGCAGTGACGACGGCGACGAAAGTAGCGACCAGCAAGAGAGCTCAGCGTCGTTATCACCAGCATCCACAGCAGTTGCGACTGGTGATAGCGTACACCTAGGGCCGTCGAGGGGCTCGATGGCGTCCATAGCTGTCGCTGCCGCGGCGACGCTGCTCGCCCTGGCCTAGGTAGTTCACGTTAACGCAACAACGCAATGATTTATTAACAAAATGGAAGGTGAAGATATCATTAAACTAATAGGTTGACAAATATTTCCATGTACAAAAACGCCTTTCAATTGTGAGTATTGCATCTAGCTATATCAAACAACACTATGTAACTAGATAGATGATGCCTGAATATTCCTCGCACACAATTATGCCACGTGCAGTTCAAAACTCTCTTAACTCAATACACATTAATACCGTAAATAAGTATACTATCATCTACCAGCTCCAAGATCGCAACGCGACGCGTGCTGCCGTCATCATCACTTCCTGGATCGCTCCCCGTCGAGTGCTTCTTCCTTCCCTTCCCTTCCCTCCCTCCCTTCCCAGCGCAGCGATGGACCAGTTCCGCAAGTCGGTGGCCGCCGAGGGCGAGCGACTCTTCCGCGACCTGCCGGCGCAGGTGGCGCGCCTGCACGCGCTGGTGCAGCAGCGCTGCCCAGAGCGCCGGCCGTCCGCTCTGCGCGCGCAGTTCGCGGCCCGCGTGCAAGCGGCGCCGACGCAGATCGCGGCCAACGCAGAGGTGTCGGCGCTGGCGGACGCGGCGGCGGACGAGCTGGAGCTGGTGCTGGCGACGCTGCAGAAGCTGCAGCTGTGGATCAGCCTGCTGGTGCCTAAGATCGCGGACGGCAACAACTTCGGCGTCGAGGTGCAGAAGGCCGCGTTCACGCAGGTCAAGGAGGGTATCGCGACGTGGCAGAAGGCCTTCGACGCGCTCAGCGAGTACCCACAGCAGCGCGCCGCCGCCGTGGAGAAGCTGAACGCCAAGCGCTCGAGCGAAAAGTCCACGTCCACGACGGCCACCAAGGCCACGGGCTCAGAGACCGAAGACAAGACGGTCACCACCGTCGTGGATAAGACGAGCGAGGCGCTGAGCAGCGAGCCCAGCCAGGACGCGCTCGCGCACGTGGTCGCGCTCGACGTCAAGTGGTTCTGCTCGCTCGCGCGCACGCTCGAGGGCGTGCGCGACCAGTACGCCGTCACCTGGGACGTCATCGACAAGAACATGGACAAAATCCTGCAGCCGCGCGGCGCCGGCGACCGCGCCGGCTTCAGCATGTTCTAAGGGCTAAGTAGCAAGGCAACGACTGGTAGATAACAACCTGGAATGCAAGCTCATGGTGCGTTCACGCCCGCTACACTCGCTGCCATTGACGTGTCTTTGTCCTCACATCGTCGAAGGTCAAACGCAACTCGATGCAGCCTTGCTGTCCGGGTGCGAGACGCGCTCGGCGCGTCGGCGAGCGGCCGAGGCCTCGCGGAAGCGCTGCACCAGCGCGCACCGGTCCAGCTCCAATTCCTTCACGCAGTCGTTGAGCGCCGCGCTGCGCTGCTGCTCCTGGGCGAGCCGCTCGCGCGTGCGTCGCAGCAACCGAACGAGGTGCTTTGCCTCCTGTGTGGGCTTCGCTCCAAGCTGTTGACTGTCAGCGAGGACAGCACGAGCGGCATCTACACTCTCTACAGCGCCCTCATCTGGATTGGCACGGCTCGCTTCCGGACAACTCGACTGCGGATCGCCCAAGGATCTCTCGCCTTTGGTAGCGAGTCGACACCCACCGCCACCGCCGCGGAGCTGCGCCAGCTTGCGCGCGAGCTCGTGTTTGTCCCTCGTCAGCACGCCGATCTGCCGCGTTTTGGCCTCCGTCGCGCCTTGCAGCACGCGCAGCGCCCGCTCTTGCTTGGAGCTCTGCTGCTCCAGCAACTCGGCTCGCTCCTGCGCGTCGTACAGCAGGTCGGTCAACCGCCGCAACTCCTGCTCGGCCTCGGCAATCTGCAGCTGGTTGCGCTCCAGCTCCAGCTCCCGTGCTCTCAATGATGAGCGCTGCACCTCAACGATGGCCTCCAACTCGACCCGAGACGCCTCAAGCTTGGAGCACTTCTCTTGCCACGATAGCGCCTCCGACTGGAAGCGACGCGAGCTCAACGTCTCTGCCTCTAGCGCTCGCTCAACGTCTGCACTCCGCCGCTCCTGTTCACCCACTCGTTGCTCCAACTTGTTGATCCGCCTCACCGCAATATCACGCGCCAGCGTCACGCCTTGGAGCTGCCGTGTGCGTTGGGCCAGCTCGCCCGTGACAACAGCGAGCTGCTGCTCGAGCGCGACGCGTGCCTCCTCCAGCTGCCGCCACACGCCGCCGCCGTAGCAAACCGACCGCACCGCCATTCTCCGCTCCTCCGATCCTCTGCTTCGGCCAGTCTCGACTGTTTGTGCCGGTTATATT
The DNA here is from genome assembly GCA_023334395.1 of Phytopythium sindhum. NCBI lineage: Eukaryota > Oomycota > Peronosporomycetes > Pythiales > Pythiaceae > Phytopythium > Phytopythium sindhum. The sequence goes on from JAASGW010000020.1 coordinate 63,543, forward strand.
TGGGCAGCTACGCCTCCTCTTCCTCATCGGCCATCACGTCGCTGTCTTCTCCATCCTCGTCTTCCTCGGCAAGATTGTCGCTGCCGTTCATGTCGTCGACACCGGTCTCTCCCTCGGCGTCTTGGTCGCTTTCAGTCACGCCAGGAAGCAAACTGAGGATCGTGTCCGACGGAAGCGAGAACACGCTGGCGCGGCGCAGGCGCTGCATGGCATTCATGTAGTCATCGATCGTCCGCTCGTCCGCCCGCTCGACGAACTGCTGGCGCAGTTGGTTCTCCAGCGCGGTCACCACGGCGTCTACCTGCCCAGGCCGTTCCGTGTCCCCGTTGCTCTCCTCTTCCAACAACGTCTGGTCCACCACGCTCGTATAGGTCGCAGGCTCATCGCCGACAGTGACATCAATGAGCGGTTGTTGGTCCGTTGCTGGCGGAGCGACACCATCACTGGAAGTCGCGGTTGCCACCGTCAACGCCGCGGCTGAAGTGCCATTGCTGTCGGTGTCGACGCGCTTGGCGGCCGTCAGCTGGAGGAACTGGGCACCGAGCTGCTGCATGTTGCGGATGGCGAGTACAGCCTTCTTGAAGCGCTCCTCCTTGGTTTTGAGCACCACGATCTCCTCGGCGTTCAGGTTCTGGTACCGGCCGATCTCGCGCATGATCTGTCGGTGGCACAGCCACGCCGTCTTGGCGTCCACGCGCTTGGCGAGCAGCTGGTCCAGGAAGGCCACGCGGAACGACAGCGACGCCGCCGTTGGCGCGTGCGGGATGCCCGTCTTAAGCACACCCATGACGGCGTCGCGGTCGTTCGACCACGTCTCCTGCAGCAGCTCGAACTGGTAGGCCTCCTCCTCCTCCATCGTCGAGTAGCCCACCGAAGACAGCGAGAGCGCGTGCTGTACGGCACCGCATTGGTCGCCGCTAGGCGCCTCAGCACCAGCGGCAGCGGCAGTAGCGGTGCTCTTACCTTGACCGGAAGAAGATGCCGAGCCAGCCGCTCCACTCGCCTTGGACGCCACGCTATTGCCCGGCCCGTTCGTGCTCAACACTCGCTCAAGCAGCACCACGTCGAGGAAGCGCTCGAACGAGATCCGACGAGGCTTGACGTGATCGTGCGCGGCGGCGAACACCTTCTGCACGAACAGGTCCTCGACTGCAGGCGCGAGATGCGCGATGACGGCCGCGAACTCATCGAACTCGAGGCTGCCATCGCCATTTAGGTCCCCCGCGACGTACACGGCCTGCAGCACTTGCGCGATGCGGTCGCGCTGCTGCACCCACTCGTCCACCGCGATCTGCAGCAGGTCGTTCTCGCGGATGAACTCGTCGTCGCCGGGTAATGTGCGACTGCGGATCCGCTGCGCGACCGCGTCTGCCGAGCGGAAGTACAACCCGAAGCGCTCGCTCAGCGCCTCCTGCACCGTCGACACCGCGTGCGCTACGCGAACCTTGAACTGCTGCTTGGACAGCGCCACGCGGTGCCTCGACGTGCCCGAGAAGGTGCCGAGCGACCAGCGATCCAGCAGGCCCTGCTCTCAGCCATCAGATGCGTCTGTCAGGTGAGTTCCAGACGAAAAGGAGAGCAAGGAGAGGACAGAGCGTACCAGGACGAACTTGTGCTCGTGGTACCCGAGCGGGCTCTGGATGCCGAGGAAGCGCAGACAGAGCTGGCACTGGAAGACCTTCCGCTCGTACTTGCGCAGCGACTGGATGAGCTTGAGCAGGTGCCGCTGCGCCAGCGCCTTGAGACCATACCTACCGGACCATTGACGGCCGTCAATCAGTCACCACGGTAGGTAAGGTTGGAAGGCGGAGGGCGGACTTACTTGCGGATGTGCCAGTCGTACATGAACTCGCTGAACGCCATGCGGCGGTTGCCGTACTGCAGCGTCGACACCGCGCATTCGTAGCTGTCGCGGTAGAGCTGCCTCGTCATTCGCATCACCGGTCAGTTTACAACATTTATCACTCATGATCACCGTTCACAATCAGCACGCACCTGGTCGATGACGCGCAGCAGGATGCCGATGCTGAACAGCCTGATGCCCTTGGCCGCGTTCGCGTGCCGGATGTTCATAGGAATGTCGCGATTGCTGCGCGCCACGGTGTCAGTCGCGTCATCCTCGCCATCTTCGTCACCGTCGCCCTTCTCTAAAATCGACGCTGCAGCCGCGGCGGCGGCGGCTCTGCCCGAGGCGCGGCGCGTTTTCGCCGACTTGGCGAGCCGGATCACCTCGTCCACTTCGTCCCCTCCGTCTCCTGCGTCGAGCTCGTCGGCGTCGCTCTCCTCCGGCGCTGTCTGCCGCCGCACTCGACTGGGCTTGTTGTCCGCAGCGATGGTCGCGAATAGCGTCTCGCGTTCCTCCGTGACGTTGTTGACTGTCGCTGTGATGGCCGTTGCGACGTTCTCAAAGTCGCTCGTCTTGGCCAGCGCGCGCAGGCGACTCATGATCTCCACGCGCCGCTGGTACTCGATGGTGCTGTGTCGCCGCATCGCTGAGACTCCTGCGGTTGCTGCAGCGTTCACGACGGCCGCAACGCCCGAGGGAGAAGCCGCAGGAGCGTCTGGAGGAGGGACGTCCGTCATTTCCATGTCGTCCGCCAGCTTCATGATGGCGAGCGCATTGCCGTTATCGCCGCCAGTGTCGCTCAGCTCGATCACAGGCACGAGGCCGCGCACGAACTTGCTGAACTTGCCCAGCAGCTCGGCCACGGTATCCACGTCGAGCGCTTCGACGTCGCCATCGCCCAGAGACGGCGCCTTAGGAGCCGTCGGCACCATGATGGAAGCCTTCCGGGTGGGTCCATCATACCCTACGACGGCTGTAGCAGGTGCAGATACTGGGACGTCGTACGCTGGCGTCGCCACGCCCGCGGCCTCGCTGATGCCCCTCGAGATGCTCGAGAAGAGTTTGTTGAGCACTGGCAGCCGCCGGAAGACGCTCATAATCACGTCGGTGCCCATTCCCTCAATGTTGGCGTTCGACAAGGCGCTCATGACCGCCTGCAGCTGGTCCACCTTGACCATGAACTGCTGCTCCGCCGTCAGCGGCTTCTGGCCATTGTCTTCCATGCCGCCCTGAGTCGATACAACCGATGGTTGACGCTGTTGTGGCGCCGATGCGGCTGGCCCGTTCGACACCGGCGAGACGTTGTGCCGGTTGTATCCGCTCTTGTTGCCGCCATCCTTGGCTCGGTGACTCTCAAGCGCCTCGAGCAGCTTCCAACCGGCGTCCAGGATCTGAGGCGACCGCAGCGCCTCGTGGTCTGAGGGCGAGTATTCCTCCTTGATGAGCTCGATCAGATCGCCGTGAAGCTTTTGCGTGAGCGTCAGGCCGCTGTCCATGCGCATCACACGATGTGGCCGCTTCTTCTCTCCATGAGTATCCTCCTTGTCGCTGCTCTCGCCCTCATCCTGCTCCGCGATCCTGTCTCCGTGCCCGTGCTGATGATGCTTATGGTGCTGCTGACGCTGACGCCGCCTCCGACCGGCTGCGCTCGAGCTAGGAGGCGTACGTCCGCGCTCGCGGATGAACAGGTTCTTGAGCTCCCGCCCTCCGCTGGCACCGTACCGGTCGTACTCGTCTCCTTCGCCGCTGCTGCCGCTCTCGTCGGAGTTATCGCCGACGCCAAAGTCGTCGAAACCCTCTGTGATGCCGTTCAGGTCGATGAACCGGCTGTCTCGACCGCGGGATCGATATCGGTTGCCTGGCGTGCGCACCGTCGCGCGTCTCGCGCGGTCTCTCTCGTCTGGCGCTTCGGCAGCTAGCGGTGACTTGAGACCAGCTCTTGCCACGCTTGTTGCAGCAGCAGTTGCAGCACTACCATCGTTAGCTGCGGTCGACGATGCCTGTGCTTGGGCTGCGATCGCTGTGGCCGCGGTGTGTAGCGCGTTCTCGAACTGCGGACAGGACTGCAGCGCGTCCCACACGTACGCAAAGTTTTGCGCCGAGCTGTTCTCAACGAAGACCTTGAGGATGGCGGCCGCGTCGTCCTCGGCCGTCTGGCTGGCCACCTGACTGAAGAAGCCGAGGCGCTCGCCGCGCGGCAGCTGCCAGAACTCAAGCAGCAGCAGCTCTGTGACTTCGTGCAGCAGTCCCACGTCTTCGTCGCGCACGCAGCGGCCACGGGTTACCGGGCCGTCGATCCCCGCGATGGAGACGCGCCGGCGCAGCTTCTGCATCTCTCGCTCGAGCTGTCGGCAGTGCTCGAACAGTGGCAGGCGCTTGGCGGGGGCATCGGATTGGCCTAAACGATGCTGTTGCTGCTGCTTGGTCGCTAAGACAGTGAACCGCCGAGGGTGGGGGCTGTTGAAGTCTTTTTCTTCATCTTCTGCCTCGTCGTCACCGTTAATGTCTCTCGGTCGGCCGGGCTGAGTGAACAACAGCGCGACAAGCACGTCGCGGAGCGCCTTGAGCGCGTCCACGTACCGGAAAAACGCCTTGGGGTCGGCGGCGGCCTCCCGCTCCGGGATGACGAGCGGCAGGTTGCGAAACAGTGTCTCGAGCACCTCCCACAGCACGGCACCGGTGCCTTCGTCGCTGTCAGAGCTGGTAGATTGGTGCTGCAGCGCTTGCCACTGCTGGAAGAACTCGCGGAGCACGGCGTCGCCGCGGTCGCTCGTTAGCAGGTCCAGTACCTCGCGGTCGCGAAGACTCTGCGTCGCTAAGGAAGCAGTCAATGCGGACGTCGCTGTGTTCTTGATCACAATGTCACGCAGGAGCTGGTGGAACTGGAACAGCTCGTGGCTGGCGCTGACGGTGCCGGCGACCGCAGCTCGGTCTCTGAAAGGCACCACGGGCGTCGGAGGCATCGGAGCCACGCGATGGAGTTTGATCTGCCGCGGCGAGTGCCTCGAGCAGCTCGCAGACCGCCGCGTTCCATCGCTAGTAGGACTGCTGAGTGCTCCGACGGGGGACAAGCCGAGCTGGATGGCCCCGCAGTGGATCAGCGGCGGAGCTCGTGGACTGAACGCCGAGTTGCCGGGCGGAGGCAGGGGGTGCCGCAGACTTGACGGCTCCATGGCTGCGGACGCTGCCGGCGGTCCGAGAGTGTACGCAGCATCTGAATCAACCACTTCGGCTACGAGTAGAGCAGCCAAGCGGCCCAGGAATAGACCGAACGCGTCGTGGAGCGGGCTGCCAGGCGTATAAATACTCCATGTGGCGGCGGTGGACGGCATCCTCCTGTCACATCGAATAGAGAACGGGAAGCCACGACCACGCAGGCGAACAGAAACACATACACAAGACGTCACAGGTGGTTGGTCACGACCATTTTTTTTTTTTTCATTCCAATGCATTACCGAATTCCTCGCGTCTGGCAAGCGCGTCGAGTCGACCACCGCTCGTCCTCCGCCTCTCGAACCAGCGCCGACGTCGACGTCCCGATGGACGAAGCTGCCGCTCCTTCCCTCGCACCGCTGCCATCCGCAACACACAATCATGCAGTTGAGTAGGGACGACCTACTCCAAGCAGCGAGGCGGACGAAGACCTAGGCGAACGACGGCGAGCGGAACTTCTGTGCGGCGCGGCTGACGATGGCGGCGGAGGGCGGCGTCTTCTCGGCGACGCCCCAGTTGGCCATCATGCAGACGTAGTCGCCCTCGAAGGTGGCCTGCGTGTGGCCGCCGCGGCGCTTGTAGGCGAGCTCGTCGTCGATCTTGAGGAAGTCGTCAGCGAAGATGCCGTTCTTGCTCGAGGCCGTGGCGAGCAGCGCGTCGCGGTCGGCGTAGACGCTGACCGAGTACTTGGCCGGGCGGAAGCAGCGGATGACGTTCTTGAGCAGCGACTGGTACGAGCGCAGGCGCGCGTTCGTCTCAAAGCTCACGTAGCTGCAGTGGCTCTCGGGCGTGATGTGGATCGTGTAGTACGCGTCGAACAGGATGCCGTTCATCGAGTAGCCGCACGGGTCGAACGCGAAGTCGTCGATCATGGCGCCCGGTACCAGGTCGCGGATGCCGCTTTCGACTGTCATGCGACGCGACGTCATGCTCGCATCGTTCGACTTGAAGAATTGCTTGGCCACGCTCGGGTGCATGTCCTGCATGAGCACGTGCAGCGTGCTCTCGCTCTTTTCCTCGGCGCTGCCGCTCGCGTAGTGGTGGCCGTGCGGCGCCTCGGGGACCGCATGGCCCTCATGCTCGTCCGCGTCCCAGACGTAGATGTACCAGTGGTCGTGGTTGAGCGGACCCAACACGTGCGCCGAGCCGTCTGGGAAGAAACCGTTGAGGAACGAGACCTCGGTCTGGAAGGACGTGTGCGGGTACTTCTGCTCCTCCGGGAAGGTGTAGTTCTTGCGCGAGTACGAGACCCATTCGATGCGCATGCCGAGCGCCTCGGAGAAGCGCTTGATGAAGGGCAGGCACTTGAGCAGCGTGGTAGTGCCGCACGTCTTGATGACTACCTTGTGCGCGTACACGAACATGCTCGACTCGGACAGCACGTACGAGTCGATGTGCTCGTTGCTCGTGACCGACAGGATCTGGCACTGACCGGCGTCCAGCATCTCGTCCAGGTCGGCGCGCGCGACGGCGCGGAAGCCGCGCGGGTCAATGCCCACGCCGAGCGCGAAGTCGATCTCCAGGTTCTTCTCGGGCCCCTCGAACGTGTTGGGCAGCGAGGCCGCCTCGGACGACTCGGACTGCGTCGAGGCCGCGTCGTCCGAGTCGTGCTGCGGGTCGGCCGCGTTGCCGAGCTTGATGGGCTCCGGGAAGGCGTGCGGCAGGGACATTTTGTCTTCTCTCTCTCTCTCTCTCTCTTGGTTTTCGGGTAGAGTGGCGGTAGGGAGGGAGGCTCTAGCTAGTGCACGGAGGCGTGTGTGTGGGGGGTGTTAGGCCGGGTCGTCGCAGGCTCCGATGTAGAAGAAGCCCGTGAAAATGGACGTGGGGTCAACAATGTCGTCGCTGCTGGCAAAAAGCGCGTCGCTCAACAGCATGAACAACGTGGGCGGCGCGTCGGGGTGTCGGTCGAGCGCGGCCGAGGACACCTCCTTCTGGTCGAGGGTTGCTTGCTTTGGGGAGTGTGGGGGGTGGGGTGGGGTGGGGAGCAGGTTGAGGCTCAGGGTGAAGGTCCAAGGGGCTCCTTAAATTGTTCAACGACCGACGGACACCAAGATATACGTTAGTTTAACAGAGACCGTAACTGAACTACCACGTAGGGCCAGCCAGCCACACAGGTAAGGCAGACACATATAGAGCAAACAGGGCAAAGTAGATTAACAGTGCAGTTGTCAATGTAGGACAGTCACTCACTCACCTGTCAAATCTGGAAGTGGTGCGGAGGCAGGAAGTGTTGCAGGCTCAAGTAGGGCAGCAAATAGGGAAGGCAGGTAAAGCGAGTGTGGCTCTCCAGGTCGGGACACGTTCTAGGTCGCAATCTAGAAACACGGAATGAGTGGCGCCGACGCGAGCGGCCTCATTGTGGGGAGGATGGGCAGAAGCGATCAACGACCAGTGGGAAGGTTTTTTACAAGTATGAATGTAAGGTTTTACTCTATCTAACCTCGGAAACAAGTTGGGTAGTCATTCTTACATTTTATATAAAATTCAAGTAATATGATTGTAAATGGATAGATGACATCTATTATCGTGTGGTCCTGAACCATAAAAAGTCAGGTGAGAGATCCTCACTCCAAATTTAGGATGTATTACCCGCTCTACATTGCTCTATGACGAGTGTACCGGTAAGTGTCCGCATGATGTATTTCATCCAACACACCCTTCACCACCGGTCTCTGTTTAGGATCAGTATGATACATTGGCCGCCCTCATGGTAACACTGGGAAGGAGGCTTTAGTCTCCCTTCCCCCCCCAATGCAGTGGGGGAAGATCCCGGTAATTGCTCCACTCTACCTGGAAGCGACACGATAGACACGCTTCCTACACTTAGCCTCCCACACTTGAAGATCGGTGAGTGTCGGGTGGGAAGGTGGTGACTGACTCAGTACTGGTAGGGCTCAGTGTAGTATGGTAGGGTGCACCCTTCAACGTCATCGTCACGCCCACCCGTGTCTTTGCACCGTAATGCGGACTCGCATTTCTATCAACTCGAGCTAGAGACCAGCGCCTTGGGATCCACACAACAGCGGTGAGGCTCTCCTCACCTTCCACCCATGCACAACCAATACTTCATTCGTGTTCTCTCAGTCCATGACTGCTCTACCTGTCATGAATGCATCCAGATGGCTTAATCCAGCCCCCACTGAGACCATGGGTCCTTGGTGAGGTCCCAACACTCGACCTGACCCATTAAGTGCTCGCGAGGTAATGCTAGGGTCCTGTACACATGTATTAGTCGGTCAATTACGGTGGTGGTAGGGAGGGGGGGAGGCTGCTGGGACGAACACTCTACTACTTGTCCGCACTTACTGGGTTCTCGGCCTGCACGGGGACGCAGTGCACGATCTCGGGCTTGTCGTTGCCGCGGAGGTCATCGTTGAAGAAGTGCGGGTGGTCACACAGCACGGGCGACGAGACCTTGATCGTGTACGCGCACGTCTGCATCTCCTTGACCGTCAGGATGTGGTGACTCGTGCCGCCCTGGCTGCAATAGTAGTACACGCGCGCCTCGCGCGGCGCATGGTTGTCGAACTCCTTGCAGAACGTGCCGTGCCCGTACAGCTCGAGGAACGCGGGCCGCGCCACGTCGTGGGTCGCGTCCACGTGCTCCGACACGAGCGCGCCGCCGCTCTTTTCCAGCTCGGCATTGCGTTCGGCGTCCAGCGTGCCGAGCGAGAACTCGGCCGTAATGCGGCCGTCGCTGTCGCGGTGGTACTGCCGGATGCCCTTGCCGAAGCAGAACTCGTACGTCCACCAGCCCTCGTTGCGCTTGACGCACGTGTTGGTCTCGACCAGCGGCTGCAGCAGCGCGCGCACGCTCGGCAAGTCCTCGTCCTCGTCCATGTCCGCGTGCTTCGGGTTGCAGAACACGCGCGACGCGACCAGGAAGCCCGCCGCGCGCCGCTCCTTCCCGAGCTGCGACGACGCAGACAACCACTGCACGCCTGCGACCACATCGTCTCGCTCCGCCGCGCTGCACATGAATTGCACTTGCAGCTCGGCACCTTCCTTGTCCGCGAAGCGCTGCGTGTACAGCGGTTTCTGCTGGCCACGCACGCGCGCCTGCGTCTCGATGCCCACAAAGTCCGTGAACGCGAGCGCCGCCTCGCTCCCGTCGCGCTCGAACGCGCCCAGCTCCACCACCTGGTGGCTATGCACCTCGCCCGCATCGTCTTCAGTCTGTCCCTTGAGGCTTACCTTGCGCACGAGCACGCCCGGGCAGATCTCGTACACCCAGTCGCCCGCCACGTCCACGAACTGCACGCATGTAGGCCGGATCTGCCTGCTCGCGGCCCGCCCGAACGCCAGCAAGGCCGCCTCCGCGCGCTTCTCCTCGTCGCCAGCGAAGGATCCATCGCCCTCGATCGCTTGGTCGCCCTGCGCGCCGCCCAGCGGCGGCAGGAAGCACTCGAACTGCTGACCGGACGCCGTCGTCATGAGCTGCCGCCGCACGTTCTCGGGCAGCGTCGCGGCCTCCAGCGCCCCCCGCGAGGCGTGCAGCTCCACCACGAACGCCGGGTCCGTCGACAGCTCCGAGAGGCCCGGCTCGGCGCGCGTGGCTTCCCCCGCGAGTGCCAGCGCCAGCGCCAAGACGCGCGCCATCCTCGTCATCACCTTGGCCATGATCGCTTCCTACAAGGCTACACGTGTGTCGTTTGCCTTCCTGTCGGTAAGTTCGGTTCGCATCTGCTAAGTTCGCATATCAGATTTTGTAACCCGTACTTAGTGTACTGTATCCGAACGTAACCGCACTTAACCACGTCTCGCTCGCGCTTCAAGCAGTGGACATCACTAGGGGACAGAAGAAGGCGGGGGGCGATGCTGGGCGCGCGCGCGTTGGCTTTCTCGGCCGCTGGGGGTGCGGTGGCGCTGCTGCTGGGCCTGCTGGCTCTGTGTGGGCCTCCGCTGCGGCGGTACCTGCTCTCGGGACCCCCGGGGGTGCCGCTCGCGGTGTACGTGAGCTTCAGCGCGCGCGTGCGGCTGCAGCAGCTGACGCTGAAGCTGTCGGGCGTCTCGAAGAAGCTGACGCCACTGCCGCTCATGGACGAGCTCGCACCGGGCGTCGTGCGCGTGCTGGGCTGCAATCCGAGCTTCATGACGCTGCAGGGCACAAACACGTACCTCATAGGCACAGGAGAGGAGCGCGTGCTGATCGATGCGAGCGACGGCAACGACGCGTACGTCGCGGCGCTGCGGGACGTGTGCGCGCGGCTTGGCGTCACGCGCGTCTCGCACCTGCTGCTTACGCACGGCCACTACGACCACATTGGCGGACTGCTGCGCGTGCGCGAGGCCTTCCCGGACGTGCAGGTGTGGAAGTGCCTGCCGCCTGAGGACGCCAACCTGCGCGTGTCGAACGCCGAGGGCGCGCGGCTCGGCGTCAAGCCGCTGCGTGACGGCGCCGAGTTCCGCGTCGCCATGCCAGGAACAGAGAGTAAGGCGGTAGTGCGCGCGGTGCACACGCCTGGCCACCACGACGACCACGCGTGCTTCTTGCTCACGCACGAGGGCCGTGTGATGCTGTTCTCGGGCGACTGCATCCTCGGCGAGGGCAGCTGCGTGTTCGACTCGCTGCAGAAGCTCATGGCGTCGCTGGAGACGCTGCGCGCGCTGTCGCCCGACGTGATCTACCCGGCGCACGGACCCGTTGTGGTGGACGCCATAGCCAAGATCGACGAGTACATCCAGCACCGGCTGGAGCGCGAGCAGCAGGTACTTCAGGCGCTCGAGAAGGCGGCAAGCGAGTCGCTCTCATCGACGGAGATTGTGCGCGAGATCTACGAGGAGCTGCCCTTCCTGCTCCGCCTCGCGGCAAAGAAGGCCGTGGACAAGCACCTGCGCAAGCTCGAGGCCGAGCGCCGCGTGCGCCGGACGGCCGCGCGCGGGTGGTTCGCGTCGCCGACGTATCAGTTGGTTGGGTGACGCGTCGTGTGTTGGTCAGCCATCAACGCTGTCATCGCATGCAGCATCACAAGGGCACACTTGAGCGCACTCGTGTCCATTCCGGTCTGGTTCGGAGGTTATAAATGAAAAGAGAGGGAGACGGATGACGAAACGCTAGGCCCGAGGCCACCACGCACACTAGCTCACTTCCTACATATCAACTTGATTTACCCGCAGGCAGAGCACACAGACAACCAGCAGCAGTCAACGCTAGTGCATGTGGAGCTGCTGCGCGATCTTGAGGTTGTCCTGGATCTGCTGCCGCGACTTCTCGGCGATCATATTCATGCGGATGATCTGCGCCATGAGCGACTCGCTGGACGCCGCGTCCGCGCGGCCCATGGGGCTCGCGTACTCGTAGTCGCCGCCGCTGCCGCTACTCGCGGCGCTGTACGCGTGCTGCTTGCGCGTGTCCTGCACCGGGGTCGACGGGTCCAACACGGCGTACTTGGCGGCCGAGTTGACTATCCGTGACTCGGTCATGGGCGTCTCCGAGTCGCGTGTCTCGTACAGTACAGTCTGCGAGAAGGGCGGCATGTGGTCGTCGTCGCTGTACGGCAGGTCCATCGGCGGCGGCGGCGGAGGAGGACCACGCACGCGCCCAGAGCCTGCCCGTCGCGCACCGTTGCGCTGGTAGTCGTCCATGCTGCGGCTCGTCTTGGCGGCGCTCAGCTCGTCGTAGATCACCACGGGGTTCGCCGGCATGGACTGCGTGCCAGGAGCGACGTGCCCGTACGCAGTCTGCTGTTGTTGCTGCTGTTGCCGAGGCGGCGTGGCAGAGCGAGGCTTGGCCGCAGCCTGTTGCGGCCGCCCACCGCCGCCACCGCCGATCCGAGGCTGCGGCATGCGCTGGTAGGACCCGTGTCCGCTGTCGCTGCTGGTCACCGACGCGGTGGGCTTGAGTCGCGCCTCATCGTCGTCGGCCTCAGTACTGTCGTCCGTGTAGTGGCTCGAGCCGCCGACGTGCTCGGTGTCCTGGAACGAGCGGCTGGACCCCTCCGGGCCGTCTGCAAGTAGAGCGAGACCACACTGTTAGTACCACGACAGTGGACAACAATGCAAGACAGAGATTGAGAGACGTACTGATGGAGTTGGCGGCGTACTCGGCGAGGTTCTGCACCGTGCGCGGGTCGCGCAGGTTGACCTGGTGGATGAGGCGCAGGCACTTTTTGCAGAAGAGCTCCTTCTGGGACACGCGGAAGTCGTGGAAGCTGAGGACGCGCACCTTGAGCACGCAGCTGCCGCACGTGAGCCGGTGGCACACAGCGCACTTCTTGGACGAACTCATGAGGCCCGAGGCCTTGGCATGGCACACCTCGCACTTGCCCGTCGTGATGAACGGGCGCACCGTGTGCTTGCCCGCCTGCACGAGCGCCGTGGCGATGACGGCGTGCGCGACGGGCATGGCCTGCTCGATACGCAGCCAGAGCTCGGCCGATTTCATGTCGGTGACCCACTCGGCCACGTTGCCGCCGGCGTCGTTGTTGCCGCGCATGTACACCTTGACGCCGCCGCTCTTGTTGCGCTTGTACAAGTAGCAGATGCTGAACTTGGCGCGCACGCACTCGCTGAAGATCGGGCACGTCGGCAGCTCCACCGACTCGGTCAGCGTGTACCCGACCTCCTTGCCGTTGCGGTCCTTGGTCACACCCACTTGCTGTCAGGCGCACAACGCATCAGTCAGCGACCAAGCCCACACTACCATGTAGAGCACGACAAAGAGAGACACGGGACTCACCTCATACCAGCAGACGTCGCGGTTCTTGACGAGGCCCTTGCCAGGCGACTTGACGGTCATCCACTTGAAACCCGAGAAGAAGAAGGGGTCCTCGGGCGACTTCTTTTTGATGACACCAAGCACGGCGCAGTCGACGATGTCCTCGCGGTAGACGCCCGAGATGCGGCGGAAGTCGACCGTGTTGTCCGCGTAGCGGCCCATGACGACCTCGTCCAGCGTGCCCGGGATGCGGCCCGTGCACAGGTAGCGGAACTGATTGGGGTCGCCGCTGAGCTTGCGCCGGCGGTAGACCGTCAGTTCGTTGCGCGTCTTGAGTGGCTTCCACTTGCGCTCTCGCACCTCGGGCGTGTCGAATTGCTCGCGGTGGTACGCGTCCAGTGTCTGCTGCAGCAGTGAGTCGCCCCATTGCAGGAAGGATGCCTGTTCCTCCTGGCTCAACTGTAGCGGCGCGAAGAAGTCGAGCGGCAGTGGGAAGATCATGTCGCTCGCTCTACTTGCTCTACCGGGTAGGGCGTCCACTAATCTGTTCCAACTGGGGGATTTCAAGTTGTGGCGACAGTGTGGAGCGGTTGGTATGCAGTCGCTCTACGCACACACACGCGTGCGATGTGCTGGTAGGGTGACGGTCGACGGGGGTAGTACCGAGACGTCACCCGCGTGGAAAGAAGGGGGGAGGGAGGGAGAACGAGCTGAAGCGCGCGTTGGACTTTAGGCGTGGGAGATCAACTCGGGGAGCGGTGAACTGGGTAGTGCGCTGGTAGGGCGAAGAGTCAGCGTGGTGTAGAGAGACTGAGAGACTGACAAGGTAACGTTGGAGTGACTACAGTGGGGCGGAGATCAAGAAGACGGCAGGAAGGAAATCCATCATGCGCACTCTACAGTAGGGCAGCGGTAGGGCGGTATGTGTATTGGGGGGGGGGGACTGGCTGTGACAGCGATGTCCGCATTTGGAGACCGAGTTGACGTTCGAACAGACAGAAACGGGGCGCGTAGGGGATGTACAGCATGGGCGCGAGCCACCGGCTGTTGTTCGGCAAGTGTCACGTGCCATCGCCCGGTTCGTAGGGTTAGGTATACTGCTCTACACTACACTTACTCTGAGTATAGTATTATTGCGCTTTTTTTTTTTTTGCTGCAAGTTACTGTAATACGATGTAAAATAAAGCAATATTCTATTTTGACTTGAGAAATGTATGCTTGTGTGAAATTGTAGAGTGTTCGAACCAAAAATGACTTGAAATTTGTATATCGCGTCAATCGTGATATCCTAGCTTGACGCCTCAACTGGATGTCCAACAAGATCATGCACTTCTTTCTACCGACGCTTCCACACGTTATGGTCATGGCGGCGTACAACCCCAGTTCAGATGAGGAAAACGTCCACTGTCTGATGCTCTTTGTCCGCTAGGAAGGCTCGCCCTTTAGTCTGAAGAGAGGAACAAGTGCCACTTGATTGCAGATCGGCGCGTGGATGGGCGCTGCGCGCTTCTGATAGCTCTGCTGCAGTCGAGCCCAGGGGAATGGACGCCGCAGCGCTTCAAAGATCGCGATCGAAGCGCTCGGTATCATTGATGGCATCACGGCAAGCTGCTGAACGGCTGGCTGCTTGCGCTGGCATGCATGCTAACCGTACATGACATGTGAGCGCTCCATTCAACAGACGAATACTTGCGATGTCTCGCTGTCAAGTTGATGACCGCTGCCTCGCCTGCTGCACAGTTCAGTCCGGGCAGTCATGCGAGTGATGCGTCGACAATGATGCCCAGGCGCCGACGTCGGCATCTCCGCCCGTCCGACTCGACACGTGGCGGGGGTCGTCGCCACTCCAACTCGCTTTGTTGCTCATGTTCTGTAGCGTGGCACTGGCGTCGCATCAGAGCGTGTGTGCATGACAGACCAACTCCGTCCGAGCGCGTCTGCTCGTCCAACCTACTGGAAACTGCAGCCACCGTCCACTTCAGCGCTTCGCATCCATCCTATCCACGCTGGACAGGCTAAAGAACCCGGTGCATTGTAGGATTCTGCGCCATGCATCGGCTGGCGTCTGGCTCGCGGCGTATCCGTTCGTACGCGTGCGTGGCGCGCAGTCCTGAGCCGATGGGCGGCTTTTCGGCTTGTCTTTGTGGGGATGGATCGTGATGATCATCGCACCCGATCAGCCCGCGCAGGATGGATAGACCGGCGCGTTTCTTGGGTTGACTGCCGCCGACTGCTTCCGATGTCAATACGGACGTCATCGAGTCGTCGACGGCCGCGGGATGCGCATGCTTGGCCGCCCCACTGACGCGTATCCTCCATGAAAAGGTGCTACGTGTTTGGACGCCGGTAATGCACGTACATTCAACGAGTAGTAAGCAGATTGGACATGAGTGGCGGCGTCCTGCTGACCACCCGCCACCAAAGACCGCCACGACGAAGACAGTCCGTAGTTAGGTGCTTACGCGAGTGTTAATAGACAACGAACACCCGCCGACGAGTGCTCTGATACGCGGAGGACAAGACGCTGCCGGACAGCATCGCACGAGATACAGCATTACGGTTCTAACGAGGTAGACACGCTCTCCAACGCCCAGCTCTAAGCTCTCTGAGTTTACCTCGAGACTCCTAAGTATTAAACACCTTGATCATCATCCTCATCGTCATGACGAGGATGTGGAGACGCAGCTCGGCTACCTGTCAGTCGCTGTGCAGCACAACTCAGTGTCCAATGTAGGAATGCGTGACATTGTCAATGGTGTTGTCGTGGTGAGCTTCCCTTTTCGACCAACAATTGTGATGATTTTGTGACGTTTTACCATAATTTCGTCAAAAACAAAATTCAAAAACCGTAAAAAAAAGAAAATCACCGTTTGTAGATTATACCTCGCTCATTGCTCATGTTGTTGCTCATGATGTAGCCTGGCACTGGTGTTGGCACACTATCACAACGTGTGTTCATGACGGACGGACCAGCTCCATCTGGTGCACGCCTGCCCGTCCGACCTGCCGAAAATTGCAGCCAGCATCGTCTCGACACTCTGCATCACTCCTATTCATCATACCGGTAATCACGCTGGCCAGACTACCAGAACATACCGAAATACACTGTGATGAAGATTCTGCACCTGGCGGTGGCTGGCGTCTGGCCGGCCGCGTATCCGTGGTGATCATCGCATTTACTCCCGATCAACTTATCGCACTCACCATCACCATCATCACCATCTCAATGTTCTTTTTGACAAACAATTGTGATGTTTGTGTTGCGTTTTACCATAATTTCGTCAAAAATAAATAAAACAGTAAAAAAAGAACGACATCATATACTGATTTAGAAGATCTATGGCCGCGCCTCTATGCGAGACAACGAAGTGACACCCTTTTACTCGGAGGTCGCGTGAAGGTCACTTGAATGTTATCCGAACGTCGCGCGAAGACGGTGCCCTACCTGTCGCCCTCCCCCACCCACCCAACGCCTGCGTCTCGTTTCAAAAAAACGAAGGGTCTGCGCTGGAAATCGGCCCCCTAGGGAACAAATTAGCGCTCTACCGATTCCAGTGCGCGGCCCTAAAACCGCGGCGCCGATAAGTAAATCGCCCCCCTCGCGCCCTCATCTCGCTCCCCCGGCCCCGGATTTGAAAAGCGCGCCCAAACGGTCCTAGCGCTCTACCTCTACCCCACCTGCGACCTATCATACCGTCATGCAGCAGCTGGAGAACGGCGGGCCAGCATCCATGGGCGACGACGGTGAGGTGCTGACCAAGTTCGAGGACGTGGGCGATGCGTTCCCGCAGCACGAGGAATGCGTGGCCATCCTGACGATGAAGTGCGGCGAGCCGCTCATGGCGGTGCGCAAGAAGCTGCACGATGAGATCCCCATCACGTTCATCCCGGAGGAGGGCTTCGGCGTCTTCCAGAGCAAGGTGGAGCGCCACTACGGCAAGATCGGGCCCAACTACGTGCAGGAGAAGCGCGCCATCTACCTCAAGCCTTCCTCCAACGCCACGCAGTCCAAGTACGTGCAGCTGACCAAGGATAACTTCGACCCGCTGCTGCGCGTGCGCT
The DNA here is from genome assembly GCA_023334395.1 of Phytopythium sindhum. Lineage (NCBI taxonomy): Eukaryota > Oomycota > Peronosporomycetes > Pythiales > Pythiaceae > Phytopythium > Phytopythium sindhum. The sequence goes on from JAASGW010000020.1 coordinate 80,321, forward strand.
GGAAGGTCGCACGCAGCATGAAGGTCGAGCTCAAGTATGAGGTCTTCTGCTACTTCGTCGACATCACCACCAAGAAGGAGAAAAAGCGCCTCTCCATGAAGATGTTCCAGCAGCAGCAGCAGCAGCAGCAGCTCCTGCCCGAGTCGCCCTCGGGCGACATGCTCGCCAACGGCATGGGCTTCGCGCCGGCGCCCGGCGCGCCTGGAGCGGCCGCCTTCCCGCTTGCCTCGGCGCTCTCGCAAGCCATGCAAGGCTACTCGGACGTGGCGCCGTCCGTGCTGGCCGAGACGAGCAAGAAGAACAAACGCGGGAGCAGCAGCGGCGGCAACGGAGACGACAGCGACCGCCCGCGCAAGAGCACGCGCAGCGCCAGAGCAGCCGCGGACGTGATGGACGTCGCCCAGGCGGAGAGCGAGGCCCAGCAGCAGCAACAACAGCAGCAGCAACAAGCGCCCGTGTTCCACATGATCCCGTTCCGCATCAATGGTTTCGTTGTACCGCTCGAGGTGGACGTGACGGCGCTGCGACGAAGCCTCGGGCTACTGCAGGCGCCCGTGAACGCGGCGGACGCGGCGGTCGCAGCGGCGGCGGCGGCTGCGGCGGCGGCCGTCGGCGACCTGGACGCCACCCCCTCGGCTCAGCAGTACGATAGATAAAGCCGGAGAGAGATTGTTATACGGTCGGCGTGGAAGGCGTGGTGACAAGGTAGGTGCTTCCTGAGTGAGTGAGAAAGAGAGAAGGAGATCGACACGCGAGTTGCGACTCGACAGCTTTGCAATAACACAACACGTGACTTCATTCCCGTTGAGACCCAACGACACTAACCGATGGCACGGTCACTGGCGTCGTCGCTCGCGGGCGGCGATCTGCTCGCGGATGCTGGACGAGCTGAGCGAGCTGCTCTCGGTACGGCGACACGCGTAGATGCGCAGCGACGGGAGGCCGCGCTCGCGACGGATGTCGTTGATCTTGGAGGCGCCCGCGAGCGTCTCGGTGGAGACGACGATGGCCGTGGCCTCGCGCACGACAATCGCGGGGCCGAACGGATCCGTGATGGTCTCGCAGTTTACTTCGATACTCGGCTTGAGGAACGACACGTACGCCTCCACGGCGTGCTTGCGCTTGTCCACGGACTCGAGCAGCCGCGCGAGCTTCTTGTTGACGAGCATGCTGTCGGCCGTGACGCCGACGATCATGCGCTTGGCGCAGATGGAGACCGCGAGCGACAGCAGCTTCTTGTGGCCGTTGTGCAGGTGGTCGAACGTGCCGCCGAGCAACACGAGGTCGTGCGGCGTCAGGTCCGTGTGCTCGTTCTCGAAGTAGTGAAACTCACTCGAGAGCCGCCGCGCCACGTGCAGCGCCAGCGGGTGGTACGTGACGGCGAACAGCCCATCGCGCTCGAACCGCCGCGCGTTCAGCGCCTGCACGTCCACCAGCGCGTCCTCGCCGATGACCGCGTTCAGCTCGGGCTGCAGCACCAGCTCGTCCCAGGTCGTGCCCTGCGACTGGTCGCCTGGGAAGCACCCGACGATGCTGAGGAGCACACAAACGGTCAAGACTTGATCACTCACGCTGCGCCATGAGCGAGTACACGGAGCGGCACGCACCGCACATCAAGCAGCGGTTTGTCGAAGAGGCAGGCGACGTCCCAGACGAGCGTGTACAGCTCGCTCGTGTAGTTGACGACCTCGTGCTTGTCGCGGCCGAGCACGTAGATGACCAGCGTCTGCGACACGAGCTGCACGCTCTTCTCCAGCAGCACGTCGTTCTTCACCAGGTCCCTGCAATGCAGCTCGTGTCCGTCAGTAACTCGAGTCTCTATCTCCCCCACTCTAACGCGCGGCGCACCGGAAGTTCTGCGGTACGTGTATGCGCAGCAAAGCGACGCGCACGGTCTGCGCGTTTGCGCCGCCCCTAGAGGCCGCAGACTCCGCCGCGATGCGCCGCCGGTGCAGTGCCGATACGCCCACGACGGCCGCGACGCCCGCGGCAATCGCTAGCGCCGTGTTGGCGCCCAGGAGCACGCCGGGGGCCGCGGATGCGGACATCTTGAGCAGCTTCTTGGACATGTGGAGGTGCCGCCGACACGTCCGAATGAGCGGCCAAGAGGCGAGAAATGGAGACGTACCGTGGTCGCTGGTGGTAAAAGGACACTTCTGTCCGCTTGAAGGTGTCGTTCAAGGGATAAAAACTGTGTTTTGTTGGGCAAATTGGGCAGTCTTACTCGTCCGCAGTGGATCTTCAACCTTCCAATTTCGACCATAATGTCACTAAATTGATAGATGAACGGCACTGTTCTCTCGCGACTGTTCCACCACCTTCGTCACTAAAACAAGGTATTTCAAAACCGCGACCGAGTGACCGGTCAAGTCACACAACAACAAGCAAGGAAAGGGAAAGCAACGACTCGGGAAAGGACGACAACGACGATGCGGGAGACGTCGGGGGCGCTGCTGGGGCCGCGGTGGACGCCCAAGGAGCTGCGCACGTTCTACATCCTGCTCAAGGTGCACGGCGAGCAGTGGGATAAGCTGGAGGAGCTGCTGCCCGGCCGCTCGGTCGCCATGGTGCGCGGCTTGTTCGACATGCACCGCGGGTACCTGGCGCTGCCCGAGGCGTCGGCGGAGGGATTCTGCGCGGTCATGATGGACTACTACAAGTCGCACAAAGATCATGTGACGCTATCTTCGTCTTCTACGCCTCCTACTAGCGCGGCACCTAGCGGAGACGCGGACCTGGGCGCGGAGAACGACCCGCGACTCGCTTCGCCTGACGCGAGCGGCGCGGCCATTGGACTGCGGAAGCGCGAGAGTCTGGGCAGCGATGCGGGCTCCAAGCGCGACGGGCAGACGCCCAAGATAAAGAAGAAGCGCAGACTGGACAAGCTTTTGTCGCTGGACGGCGGCGACCAACTGGAGCACCAGACGCTCGAGCAACTGCGCATCCGATCGGAGAGCGACGCGGAGATGCTCGAGGCGGGTGGTGAAGGCGCCCGACCAAGTGGTGATAGCTCGCGCAAACGTCCTGGCAGGGTATGCTGATGCGTTTTGCATCTGGTGCGAGCATACAGCGTTGGTCACTGGTGAGATGCAGCTAACGGAGTGATTGCGTTGTGTTGTGTCTTATAGACGCGTAGAGTGGCGGCAACGCCGCGACCGGCGCGCTGGTGGCTGCAGGATCCGAGCTTCAGCGAAGTGCAGGGCCGTCAGTTTGACCTCCCGTGGTACTGCTGGTTCTACTCGTGCGATGACGACGCGTTCTTCCGCCACGATGAGTTCATTGACTGCCTCAACCGGATGGGGCTCGGGAAGGTTAGCTGGATGTCTGTTACTGGCCTCTGCTTCTGCTCACAGTGCGCTGTTTTACGAACTATGCCACGTGGGCATGTGTATGCTCAGATCCAAGCAGCGGCTCGCCCAATCTGGTCGTCTGTGCGGTCGTCGATGGGCCATCCTCGGCGCCTTAGTCCGCTCTTCTTCGCCCAGGAGAAACTCAAGCTGGAGGAGTTCCGCAAGCTACGTCGTCGACCTGACCATGAACAGGTCGGTTTTCTGACGCTCACGTTTTTTGTTGGTGCTCTCGACGTGCACGTACTGATGAACGATGTGTGGGCGTGTCAGACTCGTTCAAGAATGTGGCCGTTCCTCCGCCCGCTGCAACTGAACTACGGGACAAAAGTCATTGGTGAGATGTTGTGTTTATATATTGCTACGGTAGTCTACCGCCACTCGCAGGCTCCTTTCTAACTCTCTTGTACTACTGTCCTGTGTTCTGCTGTTACAGTCTGGATGGAAATGTACCAGCGGTTCCTCATGGGCACAGTCGTAAGTTCGTCCCCACAAGAAGGCGTATGCACCGTCGTCGCGACGACCAGTAGCAGCGACGGCAGTAGTGAGCTCGAGGCGAGGCTGCTGTGCCCTTTAAGCTCGGTCATGGTCCTGGACTTCCTTCAGCCGCACGTGGTTGAGAAGGACATCGAGCCTCAAGGTGCAGCATCGCTGTTGCGTCGCAACGACAGCCGGAAGAAGCGCTCCCAAGCTCTCGCTGTGCGCTCGTCGCAGCCGTCAAGTATTTCATTGACGTCACTCATGACGAGAGACGACGGCGACTTCCGCGAGAACCGACTGCGTGCCGTTCTCGCTGTCAAGGGCATGCTTCAACGAAAAGAACAGATCGTGAGTGCGATGGCAAGGTTGAACGAGCAAGCCGCCAAGCTCCAGTATGAATCGCTCAAGGCGAACGGGCTAGACAAGTCTCAGTTGTGGACGACGCCCACGAGCTTCTCATCAGCAGCATTGAAGGACGTGTCGTGGGCAAACGTGGGTGTGAGGAAGGCGCTCCAGGAGCAACACGCGTGGCTTGCGCAGAACTTGGAGATCACGAACAAGTACCTAAAGGCGGCGCTGCTTCAGCTAAACTCGTTCACACCCACGCTAGAGGTGCGTGGCTGCCATTCCCGCTTTGTCTCTCACTTTTGCCACGTGTCCAACACTTGACTTTTGTTGATTTCTACCAGAGTACCACCAACTTTGGCGACTCTGGTGTCGATGAGATGCTAGGCGTGGATGAGATGCGGTGGGCAATTCAATTCCTCAATGGCAGTCAGCAACGAGCTGCTGCACTCGTCGACAAGACCGTCGAGGCTCAGCAGCAGTCCGTGCCGGACAGTGCCGAGGATGCTTCCCATGGTGCTCTTCCTCAGACCAAGCAGCTGGTCAGCGCGTGCTTGAGCTTGATGAGCGTGTTCAAGGCTGCGGAGCGGAGTGACTTTGCCGTGAGTGTCCCGCCTGTGGTGCTACACAAACTCATCGGCCGCATGGTCGAGTTGCTGAAACCCAGCCACGCCGACAACATGGACTTGTACGCCGAGCTGAAGACCGCGGCGGACGGTGTGCAGGCGCAGTTGGCCTTGCAGAATGCGACGCGGTAGAAGAGAGGAGAACTCGTGGTGAGCGGCAAACGAAGACGGTGGTGTGGTCTGAGTATGCTGTTCGTCTATTTCACGTTTGCGTGCTCGGAAGGACATCGACTGAAAATGTGGTGGCTGTTCTGAAGGGACGGTGGTCATTGCGCTTCTCCGTGACACGTTGAGGAGTGCCTCCGTGACTACCCCCACAGCCTGTTGATCCGCGTCCAGCACTGTCGGAGGTGCTGATCCTTGACGTGCAAGCGGTGGAGCAGGCTGTCGTTGGTCTTTTGCTGCGCTGTGATTGTATTGCGCAGCGTCGCAATGGTCTCCGCTTGCTCATCTTGCTTGCGCTTTGCGTCGATGAGTTGGGTGCGGAGCGACTTCAGGTCGGCGCAGCACCGTTGCTCAACAACGCGCTGGTCCTCAACGCCCGTGATACTCTGGCGCTGTGCTCGCTGCGACGGCGTAGCGGTGAGTATCACTCCTCGGTCAGCATGAGCATGAGGTCCTTGGCCAACAGAACTCGATTGAAGCGCCGTCGTGTTCCATGGCATCATGTCGAGCCGCGTGCGCAATGTTGCGACCGCAGCGTCCAGCTCACGCACATGATCCGCAAGCTGGTTGTTGCTGCTCTCAAGTTCTGTGGTGCGCCGGTCTTGATCACGGGGCGATGGACCAGCAATGGCGACAACCTTCGCCTCCACGACGGACTCGAGGGCCGTCACATCGACCTGGTAGGTGCTGGTCGCACCATCATCTTCGAGGAGCTTGGTGAGTGTCGCCTGCTCCAGTCTGCGCTCGAGTAAGTAGACTTGCACGTCCTGCCACCGCGACTCGCCGCCATCACCGTCGTGACCGCCAGTCGCCCAGCGGGGACTCCTTGAATGAACTTGCGCTCGCAGCTCGTCGATCTCCTCAAGCAGCAGCGCCTCGCTCTTGTCGACGATCTGGAAAAAGTACTTCACGCGCTCCTCGAGCGTCAAACTTGGATGCATGCCATTCAGAGGCGGCCGACGCACGAGCGCACGTGCGAGCGGAGGCACCACGGTTGCTTCCGGAGGCCCGACGCTCTTTATCATCGCCGCCTAGCGTCTTCCTCCCCACCTTCCTCCTTCTGCAGCGTCGGAAGCGTGCAGCCTTTCTGGGAAGGGAAAGTGTCGCCCTTGTCAATTCCAGGAGTGATGGTCGTTGAGTTGAAGGGCAACCGCACTTTCCAGCCAATACATTCCGCAATACGTTCCTTCTCGAGACGTGCCGTGGCGGAAAGGACGGTGTCATGGATGGGAGCATGGGTTTGCGTGGTCTAATGCGTGCTGCTTTATTATAGTTGGGCGCGCGGACGCTTCCTCCGTCCCTGGGTCTACACGGTCTGCAGCTTCTTGGCGGCCTCCTCGACAGTGGACAGCATGGGCGAGCGCATGGACGAGCGCATGGGCGACTCGCGTGGTAAGCTCAGCAGCCGGCTCCAGCCCGTGCGGCCAGCCGAGTGCTTGTAGCCGTACACGAAGTAGGACAGCACGGCCGCCGCGATCCAGGCGACGCTCGTGCCCATGCCGATGTAGCTGATTTGCGCAGCCAGGTAGAAGTTGAGCAGCATCGCGAGCGTCGGAATGAACGGCACCAGCGGCGCCGTGAAGTTGGACGGGTCGTTCGATTCCTGGGGACACTTGATGTAGAAGGCGACGCACGTGATGACCGTCAGCACGAGGAAGACGATGGCCACGTACAGGCAGCCATCGTGGCCCTCGTTCATGTACCCGACTTGGTACAAGAAAGCGGCGAGCATAGCGAAGACGACGATGCTGCCGATAAGTCTGGGCGCGAGCGTCGGCGACTCCTTCCGGGTGCGCACCATCATCAGCGCCGAGTTGGACATGTTGAACGACAGCAGGATGCCGAAGCTGACGATGTCCCACAGCGTGTCGAACGGCACCACGAACGCCATAAGCGTGAACACGATGCCCGTGATGAGCGTGTTGGCGAACAGGTTGCCGTTCTCGTCCACGCGCGAGAAAATCTTGGGCATGAGGCCGTCGCACGCGAGCGCGTAGTTCAGACGCGGCTGGGCCAGGAAGCTGACGAGCACGACCACAGGCATGGTGATCGTCTCACCAGCGCGCACGATCTCGGCGGCCCAGTGCTGGCCCTGCGCCTCAAAGCCCGCGGCGAAGTTGCCCGCTTCCAGGTACGGCACCATGCCGGACAGTACAAGCGACGCAAACACACTGAGGAACATGGTGATGAGCACAACGCCAATCACGGCGAGCGGCATGGTGCGCTTGGGGTTCTTGGCCTCCGCGGCCAGGCAGCACACCTCGTCAAAGCCGACGTAGCCGAACGCGGCCTGCGATGCGCCCGTGAGCACTCCCTGCGCGCCAAACGCCCAGGAGCCGTCGACCATCTGGCGCTCCGGCACGAAGGGCGACAGGTTGCTCGGGTCCATGAGCACGAAGCCGCCGATGATGATGAAGAGCACAACGCCGATCTTGATCGTCGTGATGGCGTTGATGAAGAGCTTGCTGAAGCGCAGACCGAGTAGCAGAACGACTACACTGAGCGCCATGACGAGCGCGCCCAGCAGGTTCGTGTAGTCCTCGTTCAGCCAGTGCCACGAGTGGTTAGGGTGCTCAATATCCAGCCAGTCTTCGATCTTGGTCGCCCAACTGCGCGCGACGCCCGCACCAGAGACGCCGTACTCCAGTGAGATGAGCCAGGCTGCCACCACGGCGGGCAGTTCACCGATCGCGTGGTACGAATACGCGTAAGTACTTCCCGACGACGGCACGCGCGTCGTCAGTTCCATGTAAGCGAGCGCGTTAATGCATACGACGACACCTCCGATCGTCCAGCTGATGGCGGCCGCGGGGCCGGCCGACCCGGAGATGATGTCGCCCGTGGTGGAGAAGATGCCGCTGCCTACCGTGGCGCTGATGCCGATACAGAGCAAGTCGAAGAGCGAGAGCGAGCGCGGCAGGTCGGCCGTGTCATCCTCGGCGCGGATCACCTCGATCGGCTTGGTGCGCATCAGGTTCTCCATGAAGCTCGGTTTGGACGCCATCGCTCCGTGTTGCTGTCCTGCACTTCAAACCGAGCGGCGGAACGGACCTGCTCGTCGCTGTCGAAATCGAGGAGTGCGCCCGTGTCCTCGACCCGCACTGGATTATCAACGAGTGGCTGAGCTCAAAGAGCCTACAGCACCAGCGGAGACAGTGCAGACTCACAAACACGACTGGAGCGGATCACGAGATGACTCGCCGTCCGGTCTCTGGAGCAACCACATGTGTACGGTGCGCAGTGCGGCGCCCAGCGTCGGTGCCGATTTCAGATGAGATTAGACGAGCTCGCTCTTCCATTGGCGCGCGCGTGTCCATGTTGTAGTTCAAGCCATCTGCGCTGCTCCTCCGTGAGTTGGGCAGCAGCAAAGCTCGCGCTCCTACGACTGCGTAGGCTTACAACTGTATGACAGGCATTCCTCTATGGTGTCCACAAGCATATTCGCAGAGAGGTTCTGGAGCAAGAGTATGTACTGGGAGGAGGCGCATTATTGTGCTCTGCATTGTTGTTCATGTTCGGTCTTTTTGCCTTTTGAGATGGTCATGATCCACATGTGACAATCCCCACCTGTCACGCTGCATCCCCCTTGGTGATTAGACGAACGAATCGGTCCGGTGCTTTGGCATGAAAGTATGAAACATACTTGACAAAAGTAGCATAATTCAACATATTTTAATAATACAATACAACATAAATGTAATAATACGTACAAATAATTTATTAGCAAAGCAAATAGTAGTATATTGTATTAGCGAATAGTACTATGCAGAGCGATGTATGATTTTGTATTGAACACTGCTGTGAGCATCGACTCAGTGTCCACCATGGAGCCGCTTCGAAACTCAGCACATCTCGGGCAGCTTTTTCTCGTCCGACATCATAGGCGAGCGCATGGACGACTCGCGTGGCAGATTCAGCACCGCGCTCCAGCCCGTGCGGCCAGCCGAGTTCATGAAGCCATACGCAAAGTAAGAGATGACGGCAGCCGCAATCCAAGCGACGCTCGTGTACATGCCGATGTAGCTGATTTGCGCAGCCAGGTAGAAGTTGAGCAGCATCGCGAGCGTCGGAATGAACGGCACCAGCGGCGCCGTGAAGTTGGACGGGTCATTCGATTCCTGGGGACACTTGATGTAGAAGGCGACGCACGTGATGACCGTCAGCACGAGGAAGACGATGGCCGCGTACAGGCAGCCGTCGTGGCCCTCGTTCATGTACCCGACTTGGTACAAGAAAGCGGCGAGCATAGCGAAGACGACGATGCTGCCGATGAGCTTGGGGGCGAGCTTGGGCGATTCCTTGCGAGTCCGGATCATCATCAGCGCCGCGTTCGACATGTTGAACGACAGCAGCGACCCAAAGTTGATGATGTCCCACAGCGTGTCGAACGGCACCACGAACGCAACGACGGTGAACAGAGCGCCGGTGAGCAATGTGTTGGCGAACAGGTTGCCATTGTCGTCGACTCGCGCGAAGATCTTGGGCATCAGACCGTCGCACGCGAGCGCATAGTTGACGCGCGGCTGGGCCAGGAAGCACACAAGCACGACGACGGGCATGGTGACCGTCTCACCGGCGCGTGCGAGCTCCGCCATCCAGTGGTACCCCCGTGCCTCGAAGCCCGAGCCGAAGCTGGTAGCGTCTTGGTACGGCTCCATGCCCGCGAGAACCAGCGACGCGAAAACGCTGAGGAAGGTCGTGATGAGCACAACGCCGACGACGGCGAGCGGCATGGTGCGCTTGGGATTGTGCGCTTCCGCCGCGAGGCAGCACACTTCGTCGAAGCCCAGGTAGCCGAAGAACGCTTGCGAGGCGCCCGTGATGACGCCCTGTGTGCCAAAGCTCCACGAATCGTCGATCATCTGGCGCTCTGGAACGAACGGCGACAGGTTGCTCGGGTCCATGACGATGAACCCGGCGATGATCATGAAGAGCACGATAACGACCTTGATCGTCGTGATGATGTTGATGAACCACTTGCCGACGCGGACGCCGACGAGCAGCACGGCCACGCAGACCGCCATGACGAGCGCGCCAAGCAGGTTCGTGTAGTCCTCGTTGAGCCACTGCCACGAGTGGTTCGGGTGCTCCTCGACCAGCCAGTCTTGCACTTTGGTCGCCCAACTGCGCGCGACGCCGGAACCGGACATGCCGTACTCCAGTGTGATCAGCCATGCCGCAATAACCGCGGGCAGCTCGCCGATCGCGTGGTACGAGTACGCATAAGCACTGCCGGACGACGGCACGCGCGTCGTCAGCTCCATGTAGGCGAGCGCGTTGATGCATACGACGAGGCCGCCGACCGCCCAGCTGATGACCGCGGCGGGGCCGGCCGTGCCCGAGATGATGTCGCCCGTAGTCGCGAAGATGCCGCTCCCAACGGTGCTGCCGACACCGACGCAGATGAGGTCGAAGAGCGAGAGCGAGCGCGGTAGGTCGGCCGAGGCCTCCTCGGCGTGGATCACCTCGATCGGCTTGGTACGCAGCGCATTCGCCAGGAACGTCGCCATGGTGGCGGTGGTGCTGCGTTCGGAGAGTGGGGAGAGGTTGAAAGTGCGTGCAGGTCTGGCTGGCTGGCTGGCTGGTGGCTCGGGTGGTTGGTCCTTTTGCACCAAGTGTGACAGGCGAGCACGAGCTGTGTCTTTGCCCCGGAGCAGGCAGCTGTCCCATTTAGTGAAGCCGAGTGCTTTCGAGTATCACGGAGTGTAATCGATGGCGTATACAGTGATCAAGTCAGTTGGGTGGCAGTAGACGACTCCATGCACGCGTTGCCTCGTCTCTGGCGCCCTTCAGTTTTCGGTCCGAAAGTATCACTTTGTATGAATCGGGGTGGCTGTAATACTGTACAGTACACGCGTTGCACACCACAAGAATGCGCGAGTGGCGAAACGCGAAGTGATGCGACTTCAACTCGGAGTTTACTGTCTGCCTGCTCGTAAATTATAGTGTCGAGGCAGCGCCGTTCGTGCAGTGTGGTGCCTGCCGACTTGATGATCGATGGAGTGGCGCAACGCAAAGGGGACGTGGCTTCAACTCTGAATCCAAGGACCACCACGGAGGCACCACCGCCTTACAATGTACACCAGTGCTTGTCGACTGGACGATGGTGCGGATAAGTCTCTAGGAATGATCATCGTCGTTGCATCTAACAAGCGTGACCAAACGCGGGAGGCTATAATCAAATCCTTCTTGTTTCCGTCCCTGTAACTACATTTATGCTTTCTACCGCATACATCTCCTTGCTCCGTCGAGCGGTTCATCCTTCATAGTCGGCTCGGCGCCTTGCTCGGCAGCCAGCACGATCCGCACAACGATTGAGAGACGTCAAACACGCCGCTGGCAGGGAAATGCACCGGTTATGGCCTTCCCTTGGCGCGAGCTCAAGGGAGAGACCGACCGTCGTCCGCCGGGGCGATTTACTCCTGCAGCTTCTTGCCGTCCGAGATCATCGGCGAGCGCATCGTCGAGTCGCGCGGCAGGCTCAGCAGTGAGCTCCAACCCGTGCGGCCAGCCGAGTGCTTGTAGCCGTACACGAAGTAAGAGATGACGGCGGCCCCGATCCAGGCGACACTCGTCTCAATGCCAAGGTAGCTGATCTGCGCGGCCAGGTAGAAGTTGAGCACCATTGCAGCCGTCGGGATGAACGGCACCAGCGGCGCCGTGAAGTTCGCCGGGTCGTTCGGTTCCTGAGGGCACTTGATGAAGAGCGCGATGCACGTGGCGACTGTCAACACGAGGAAGACGATGGCCGCGTACAGGCAGCCGTCGTGGCCCTCGTTCGAGTAGCCGATCTGGTACAGGAAGGCAGCAAGGAACGAAAAGACGACGATGCCGCCAATAAGTCTGGGCGCGAGCGTCGGCGACTCCTTCCGGGTGCGCACCATCATCAGCGCCGTGTTGGACATGTTGAACGACAGCAGGATGCCGAAGCTGACGATGTCCCACAGCGTGTCGAACGGCACCACGAACGCCACAACCGTGAAGAAGATACCAGTCAGCAGCGTGTTTACGAACAGGTTGCCCTTGTCGTCAACCTTGGCAAAGATCTTGGGCATCAGACCGTCGCAAGCGAGTGCGTAGTTCAGACGCGGCTGGGCCAGGAAGCTGACGAGCACGACCACAGGCATGGTGACCGTCTCACCAGCACGCACGATTTCGGCGGCCCAGTGCTGGCCCTGCGCCTCAAAGCCAGAGCCGAAGCTGGTAGCATCTATGTACGACTCCATACCCGAAAGCACGAACGATGCGAACACACTCAGGAACATGGTGATGGCAACAACACCGACGACGGCGAGCGGCATGGTACGCTTCGGGTTCTGGGCTTCAGCGGCCAGACAGCACACTTCGTCAAAGCCAATGTAGCCGAAGAAGGCCTGCGACGCGCCGGTGATGATACCCTGGGCTCCGAACGTCCACGAGCCATCGACCTGCTGGCGCTCCGGCACGAAAGGCGACAGGTTCTTGGTGTCCATGACGGCAAAACCGGCGATGATGATGAACAGCACCACGGCGACCTTGATCGACGTGATCGTGTTGACGAACAGCTTGCCGAAGCGCACGCCCATCAGCAGAACGCCAACACAGAGCGCCATGATGAGCGCGCCCAGCAGGTTCGTGTAGTCCTCGTTGAGCCACTGCCACGAGTGGTTCGGGTGCTCCTCGACCAGCCAGTCTTGCACTTTGGTCGCCCAACTGCGGGCCACACCCGAGCCCGAAACACCGTACTCCAGGGTAATGAGCCATGCCGCCACCACGGCCGGCAGCTCGCCGATCGCATGGTACGAGTACGCGTAAGCACTGCCGGACGACGGCACGCGCGTCGTCAGCTCCATGTAGGCGAGCGCGTTGATGCATACGACGACACCAGCGATGATCCAACTGATCACGGCGGCCGGGCCGGCCGTGCCCGAGATGATGTCGCCCGTGGTGGCGAAGACGCCGCTACCGACCGTACCTCCGACGCCGATACAGATGAGGTCGAACAGCGACAGCGAGCGCGGCAGGTCGGCCGAGGACTCCTCGGCGTGGATGACCGCCAGCGGCTTGGTGCGCAGCACGTTCTCCATGAACGTCGGCTTGGCCTCCATCTTCACTCACTCCCGGTGAGAAAGGACACGCGGACGAGTCTTGAGCCTTGGCGACGAAGTTGCAGAATGAGAGCGACACACCGAGCGACAAGCCCGACGGGACGGGGGGCGGGCGGGGTGCCGGTGGAGCAGAGGGGGTGAGAGAGAGAGAGAGACAGGGGGCAACAGGTGGTGTCGAGGCGGAGGGAAGAGAGCGCCAGGCGGGCGTGACGGAGCGTGCATAGGCGGGCAGTAGGGAGCGCACGAGCCGGGCAGCGCGGTCAAGCAAACATCCAGCGGCGGCACCCGGCGCGTCTACGTCCACTTCTTCACGGGCTCATCCACTGCAGCATGCCATATACAGAGAGAAGTGTCGGTTGACAGGCTGACTTCGGCTCGAGCATCCTCGCCCAGAGTGACTGCTGTCACCGAATGGACTAACTCCAGACATCCGGAGCTGCAAGAGCGTACTGTACAGTACCAGTACTGTACAGTACCAGTACTGTACACTGTAAAGTGCACGAAATGAAAGAAGGCGTAAAGCTACCGCACAAAATAACGTAACTGGTTTTGCATCAAGTCCGGAATCTTCAGTGGTGATGGCTGCATATCACACCATATTGATAGGATCGACAAGGCTGTAAAGCTATGGAAAGTTGTGATCCCGCACATTTTTGTCTCGATAGCAAAGTGCCAGAAACCTCGCCTCGGCATCGCACGCATTTGCCAGTGTAAGTTTACAAAGAAGCATTTTGATGTGTTTGCGGAGAAAGGCCGAACTCCAAATCCTTAATGTGGCTAACACATCCTTTTTGTATGCAGCATTCATTCCAGTGAAGTAGGCTGATAATTTTGAAAAAAGGTGGAAATTGGACTTTCAATATGTGCCCTTACGTTTTACATACGGTTCCAAAGGGCGCAGCTGCTGCGCTTTTGACACAAAACCGCCGATGAGAGGGACCCACTTGTACCGCTGGTGGAGATGGTAACTTCACTTATTCAGAATGCAGACAAACAAGAAACAGGCGCGGCCGTCCTTTCTGACGAGGTTCTGAATGCTCAGCATGCAACTCTCCGATATGTACTGTACTTTGTGAAGGTCTCAAAAGTGTAGATCCCTAACGTACTGATTCGAGCTAACTTACTCCATTGAGCGTGAACCGTTACCTAGAGGTCACCAGTGAATCACCATACGAAAATACTTTGCTAAGCGCGCTTAGATAAGTATACTGTAGCAAAGTGAGTGGGGGCGAGGCCTCCTGGGATCTGTACAGTATCAAGCTGCCGTCGCCACGATCAGTCTCGCTACGTATCGAATTGCATACGGAGGTGTAGGTTGGTTCCTTGAATCCGTCTCGACACATTGCGATGGATCATTCACCGGCCGCGGGAAGCACGTTTTTAGTCTGCAGGCCAGCTCTCTTTCCTCCCATCTTCCCATCACTACGGTGCCTCCCTATCGGTCACCGAATCTGTCTTGTATATCTTTATAATCTCCTATATCACGGACCAAGCGATGGCGCACATCCGAGTCATTTCTTACATGCCTCCACCGCTAATACTTTATGGCGGAGACGGAGGGGCGGGAAGAGGTATCTCTGCAGCGTCGCCCTCTCGCGTTCTATCAGTATCCGTTCCCACCAAGAGTGTCTACGCTGGGCACCCGCCTACGTTCGCGATGAAGGGCATTTCTCCCTCGTTGCACTGTAACGGGGAGCAAAGAATGCGATCTAGAAATGAGCGCCGAGGAGCTGGGATCCCGCAAAACGACTGGCCATGCCGCCGCGAATCTCTATCTCTGCGCGATCATTGTTGTCATGGGAACGCGCGTCGTGTACGCACACAGAAGCGGGCGGTCAAACACCGTCGATTGCCATTAACAAGCGAGCACATCGTTCAGTACTGTACACAGCACAAGCCCAGCGCGCTGTATACTGTACTTCGGTGTTCAGTATTATGTCGTAAAATCACTGTGCACTGCTTCCTGTTACACCGGTACAGCGGCACACACGCGCCACCAACCAGTACAAAAGTCGCGTCCGTGTTGCTTGTTCCAAGATCGCTCGGCAGCATCGCCGCTTTTCTATACAGAGTTTGTGTCCGGCGGAAAGTGCCGCGACCTGCTGAAATGAGCTCATCAAACTCATCCCCTAGTTGAGACGCCCACTCTAAAAGCCGAAAATGCAGAACTCCCCACGGAGTTGGGCCTAGCGACTCGACTTTCACTCCCTGTTGAGATTGAGAATCTCCTACATTCCCAGCGCCAGTCATCCGCCATCACCAAGGAAACTGGCTCTTAATCTCTACGTTCCCAGGAAAAACACTCAGATACCGTATACTACTCTACAGTACTGTACTGTAGTGTTGGGTCGCGATCTTGATCGGCCACCCTGTACCTAAATTTACAGTCTCCATCCTACAGTTCTTCCTATGAAATCATAGAGTGGCTCGGTTCATCGCGACGCTGTAGTCACCCCGATCGGTACACACACTGCACTGTGAGTTCTGTAGTATACTGTGCAACGCAGCACCGCGTTCTTTCGGTCGGGAAATTAATGATGGGGAGATGGAGATCGTCCTGGCCTTGATGATGATGATGTTCGCTCGACGGGGCATCAGCCTGCATCTCATCGCTCGGAGTGATGCACATGGGGGATTTGAACATGTTGTTTACATGCTGCGGAGGATGCACCTGATTCTGTTAAGTACTACGCTCCGAGTCCTACATTGCACCCTTTCACGGTGGATCCGATCCCCGAGGCGTCAGGTGCCTTCGATGGCGGCGACGGCGCGCTCGCACAGCACCAGCAGCCCGGGCTGCGCCGTCATGTCCACACTGTTGTACACGACCTTGACGTGCCGCGAGGCCCCCAGGCGCGTCAGCGGGGTGCGGTTCTCCTCTGTGCGGCAAGCAGGAGAATATAGTAGCATAGCATGCTATCAGAGGTCGTGAACTTGATTGCGGCCTGACGGGGATGAAGCTCATGACGTACCGATGCGGGCGATGAGCTCCAGCAGACGCACGGCCTGCTCGACGGCGCGGACAAGCCCGCTGTTGTCGCAGCGACCGAGTGCTTTGCTCCCCCTCTGGATAATCTCGAGAGCGAACTGGTGGACTCCCGCCTGCATGAGACTGACGACACGCTGCTTCTGGAGCACTGAATACCCACAGCAAAAGCGGTGAGAGTGTCCGCCCCACGCCCTTTTCGTCAAGTGATCGAGGTACCTGACGGTTCGTCCGAGATCGTGGCGACTCGACAGAAGAGCATGCAGGCGACATACTGGAGCGCATTCTGACTGCCGCTGTCTCCGCGTTGAGCACGGCTCTTGGGGTCCGCGCTGCGCGTGACTGCTCGAATGATGCCCAGCACTCCATTGCTCTCGCACAGCGCGTCCTTGGCGGTGTCTACGGAGCAGAATACGGTCATGAACTCAGCTCGCTCCAAGTCGGATCGTGTGTGTGTCAGTCCTCTCACCGTTATGGCGAACCGCGACTTCGAAGAACTTGATCACGTTCCACAACAGCAGCGAGCGTTCGCCGGTGTTGACAGGCAGCCGGTGCCAAGCACTGCTCGCGAGGAATTGGACGACGTCTTGGAGTAGGCTCCGCTCGAGCATGCTGTCGACCGAACCCTCTAGCATGAGGATCAAGCAGCACGTGGGTGTTAGAATTGGCGCGGAGATCGACCTCATCACCGTCTGAAAGCCGTACGGTGGAGCGTGATCACGTGGAAAAGCGCTCGGCAGATCGTCTGAACGATGTGAACTGACTGCAGGAAGGACTCTAACAGTCGCGAGAAGATCGCTAAGACCTCCAGATTCTCGACGGCTTCAGTCACGTTGCCCGCTGATCATGGAGAGCATCAGGGCTGCTCAAACACTGGCTTAAGGACGTGTGAGAGGCGCTTACCGTGCTCATACAGGATGCTGCTTACTGCGGCGCAGCCTGCGAGCGCCTCTTCCTCGGTCACCGAGCCCTTTAGCCGCCTGCAGATTGCGCTGAAGAGGCCAACGAAGTAGATCTCGTCCTGATTGTCCGCTGCGTCCACGCATCGCATCATCAGTCGCTCGTCTCCCGATCGCTTGGATGCTTCTGCGGTCATGCGTACCGTGAGGAGCGGCGGGCATATCAAAGCATAGAAGCGACACTAAACTGCAGATCTCGATGAAGAGCTTTCGGTCGGCGGTGTGCGTGACGGCGGCTCGAGTGAGGAGCGTCAGCCACCCCGTCTCAGTGATCTTGGATTGGATGTCGAGCTCCGTCGGTTCTATTGCCATCATCACAAGCATCAGCCATCGACGGAGTGGGCGTCAGCTTCATTCCGATCGAATTATAAGTCACCTTTGAGCGAGATGAGTCGCCGGAGGAAGCGGCAGGAGTCCGTGACTACCTCCGGCTGCGTCTCGACGTGTTCGCGGGTCATCTCGAGCAGCGCCGGCAGCAAGACGCCGTCCTCCACCATCTTGTGCCGCACAGCGTGTCGGTGGATCACCAGGCGCGAGAACTCGACGCACGCGCGGCGGACGGCGTACGGGTCATCCCGGTTGCGCCCTGCCGACAACACAGCCAGCACGTCCCGGTAGTTCTCGGCGTAGAACTGCATTGTCTGGCTGGAGGCGAGTCACATATTTTCGTTGCAAGTCTTCTCACACAGACATTCTGCGTGGTGTGAGCTCACAGAAGCGGAAGCGTCGCGGCGACCAGAGAGAGAGAGAGAGAGAGAGAGAGAGAGAGAGAAGGGCGCGAACGCAACGGTGCGCAGCCAGAAGCAACGGCCTGGAGAGAAGGAGAGAAGGAGAGAAAATTCAACGGCTATTCAACGGCCCGCATTTTATCACGATCTTCTCCTCCCTCGCCGCGTCACTCCGTCGCGTCGGCATCGCTAACGCTGGACGTGAATGCCTTGGGGCCTCGCGACTGGCGGGCCGCGATCCTTTGGGGATCTTGGCGCTCGCCGGCGCGAAAGTTCGCCGCCGACGTTTCGTGGCTATGGACCCAGCGGACGCTGCGAGGAATTCGCGCTGGTCTGGATCGGATTGGCTTGGCAGGACGACCAGACGCGTAGAGGTGTTGCCAAGGAGCTGACCTGACGGCGGCTCCATTGCTATCCGCGGGGTTTGTCGTCAAGAGCTTGCTGCACAGGCCCCATCATGGACGCAGAGGGTATCGGTGCACAGGACAGACGCATGTGTGCACGCATTTCCGCCAAGGTCATGGAAACAGTACCGTGTACTGGAGTACTAGAACTCTGTAAAAGAAAGGGGAAAGTCCGCGCCTCTTCAAGATCTCTTTTTTTCGTTGCCCATCAAGGTTTTATTCTCCAACCCCATCATTCTTTCAAGGTTTTACTCCAAAACCTCTAATTGGAGGCAATCTTGAAGGGGCGCGAAGCACCCTTTCGCGTCCCAAAGTCCAGAAATCCAGAAATCTGCTGTCCCCAACAGTCAGTCGATCACTCAGTCGGCCAAAAGCATATTCGCGTGCTCGCTGCCCGTTGATTTCCCCCATCGCGCCGGCCGTCCATTTATACCGGCGACCGACAGGACGCGCCGCCTCTCGCCTCTCGTCCGCTCCTCTCCGTTGATCGCTGCGCGTCCGGTGGCCGTCTGTAGCCAGGCGCCTGTTCTGACCGGCGCCTGAGAGAAGGAGGGAGGGCGGACCAGCCGCTGAGTAACTGGGAGGAAAGGACACGGACGGAAGGGGCGCCGAGGGGCCAGCACAGGCGAGCGGAGGCCGCCCAAGCGAGCATTGCACATTTGCGGCAGTCCAGCGCTCGACCGTTGTTGTCCACTCGGTCCAGAGCGGCCACATCAGATCCTCAGACGCGTACGCACATATCATACGTAAGAGATGGGCAAGCAAAGCGGCAAGGGCGGCACCGGGGAGGGCGGCGGGTCCACGTACGAGCGCCGCGCGTGGACGCGTAAGGAGGACGACGCCATCATCCGCCTAGTCGAGGAGTACGGCACCAAGCGCTGGAGCGTCATCTCAGACCACCTGAACGGCGAGAACCACGGCACAGAGCGCACGGGCAAGCAGTGCCGCACCAGGTACGGGCCGGCCGGTCTTTATGTCTGGTGTTTGTATCGAATGGTGACTCATGTGATCCTTCCGACCGATCGGTAGATGGCTCAACCACCTGGACCCTACTATCAAGAAGGACCCGTGGACGGCCGAGGAGGAGCGCATTATCGAGGACGCGCAGACGCGGCTCGGCAACAAGTGGGCCGAGATCTCCAAGCTGCTGCCTGGCCGGTGCGCTTCTCCCTTGCTTGCTGATGTACAGCTCGCTCAGTTCATTTCGCTAACAGTTTGCTGGTACTGTAGGACGGACAACGCGATCAAGAACCACTGGTACTCGTCTATGCGCCGCACGATGCGCCGGATGGCCAAGCAGCAGAACAAGTCACTAGTCCAGGCAAACGGCGGCCGGCAGGGAAAGACAGCTAGCGCTTCCGCCAAGTCAAGCAAGCAGTCGGGAGCAGCTACCTCAGCGATAGACGGATCGTCTGGAAGCGTCGGCGAGACGTTTGGGGGTGATCTTGACGGACTGTCGTCCAAGCAGGCGTCCGTGTTCAAGGACTGTTATAACTCGATACTGAAGCAAACAGAGCCGAAGGACCGAGAAGGACAGGCCATCGCGATGATAAGCGCACAGGCACCAGCCAAGAAGACCAACTCGAAGCGGAAGCGGAAGGATCTACGGATCTGCACAGCAGGTAGCACTGGCGCTAGTAATATGGCTGGCGATGCATTGACCAGCGGCGGCATGTTCCTGCCGGAGGACACGCCGCGGCGTGTGCTGCACACGCAACTGCTACTTCAGCTACTTAACAACTCGAGCGACGACACAGCTCATTTAGGTAAGATCGACACAGTGTTCCTTGCGCGCGTCGGTAGTTCCGGCCCGTCCAAGAGCAAGAAGCGGAACGTCGGCAGCAGCAAGAAGGGCGCGCTGCAGGCCAAGGGCCTTCCTCCGATGCCTGGTAGTGATCCGACTTCCGACCTGTCACGACACCTCGACGGGCACTCATTTCCCGATATGGACGCGTTCGAGCACCTCGACATGGACTTTAACGAGGTGCGTGCACCTTGGAGCTTGTTTTTCACCCCCGTATTGTAGAGCAAAGAGCAGGACTGACGACGTATCGATCATTTTATACAGCAAATGGCCGAGATGTTCAGTCTGCCAACTCCCGCAGGGCTGCACGCGCCGCACAGTCTCCGACGCTCGCCCTGCTTTTTGTCGCCCTCGCCCATGTTCAAGCACGACGGCCAGAAGTTCTCGTTTGACCTGCCCACGGAGCTGGACGCGAGCGCGCTTGACTTTGTGAGTTGCGTTGCTCACACATCGATCGATGAGGCTCAGCCACTGACGCTGTGCGGTTTGTTGCGATCGCGATCAGGAGATTCCAGGCGAGGGTGGCGTTCTTCGACGCTCGCCACGATTGCGAACTGACGTGTCGGTCGCGTTCCCACACGCGACACCGACGCCCTTCACTCACGGGAGGCAAGCGTCTCCGCACAAGCGCTTCGTGCCACCAGCGATCGACGTCGGACTGCAGCAGGACACACTCGACTTCGATCACTCTATCACGCCGACGCTCAAGAGCCCGCAGCTGCGCCAGTGGCTCGACAGCTCCCCGAAGAGCTTCATCGCGTCCGTGTAAGGGAGGATGTGCACGCCACCCGTTTGATGTGCCCGTCGTCTGTCAGCGGTGCACGTGGGCTACCATGAAGCCTTCCCGCCCTGCATATTGCACCTCACTTTGCGTTACATCTAGATATCGACGCCCGCCGAACGAGTAGCAGTACTGTAGCACGTAGTAGTAGTAGTAGCGAGTCGAGGCGAGGCGAATCAAGCGCGCTTTCTCCAAGCAGCCGAGGAAGCGTCCGCAGCAGCCAGGCAGGAACGCAAACCAGGCCTTCGAAGAGAGCACACGAGAACAGATACAATAGCTATCAACCGCAAACCACGTTGGCGTATTCTACGCGTGCCAGTGAACGACTTCGGCAACTATAAACCAGATAAACACGACAGACACGCCAATTCTACCAACATGAGAACACACATGCCGAGAATGGAGATATGACACAACACTATCGTTGGACTATTATCTGAGCCAATGAATCACTCAACGCCCGACTCGGTGGTGTCCGACACAACCGACAGCGCCAGGCGTCCGTCCCTAGGGTCTTCCTCGTCACTCCCGGTCCGATATCCAGTATGGAGTCGCTGCTGTGGTGTCGGCTGCTTCATGTTCAACGGCAGGAGCTCCGGAGAAGTCGCTGGCCGCTGAGTCGAGAACACCCGGCGCCGCGTCGGCGTTTTGGGGGTTCGCGGCTCGCTATTGGTGTCGCCTTCGGCCTGTTTCATCTTAATGGTGCTGCCCACCCTCGACTCGTCGAGTTCACAGCGAGCCAAGCCGCTGTTTGACTGACACCGACAGCCATTTGCGTCTAGCAATCCCTTCTTCTCAGGCAGCTTGATGATCACGGCGCCCTGCTCGCGGCGGAACTCGAGCTGCGCGACAAACTCACGCGCTTGGTCATCCTTGCCAGCCCACCCAGCCACGTATTTCTTGACGTGGTCGTCGAAGAAGTCGAAGGTGAACTCCTCCACGCGCTCCGAGTCGTAGATCTGCACCCGCAGGTTCTCGTTCCCGTCCTCCAGCGGGCGCACGAACGCCGATACGATCACGTACTGCCCGCACGGGAGCCGAACGCCCTTCTTGAGAAGCAGTCGCAGCTTCTGCACGGGGGACGGACGCGCCGAGGGAGACACAGGCGAGGCCACAACGAAGTCGGACCACTCAAACTTGACGTACACGGGCGCGTAGTTGAACGCCGGCGTCGTGCGCTGCGTCATGGACTTGCAATACGCCTCATAGTGCATCTTCTTGCGCTTGGCGATGATCTCGCTCGCCTGACCCACCTCGTCGTTGTCTGGCAACCGGCGAGGGTTCGGATCGACACGCAGCATCTCGTCGTCCAAGAGAGAGAACGGAAGCTCCCCATTCTCGTTCCGCATGTCGTACGCTAGCAGGTGCGGATTCTGCCCGCTGGAATGATCGATGATGCGCGAAGGCTCGCTCACAACTCGCCGGGACGCGCGCCGCTTGGACGCGTAGCGCTTGACGGTGCTCTCGGTGGCATCCACAACCGCGGGGGAGATGTCCCACGCGAGAAGCTGCTCCGCCGCCAAGATGCTCCCGCTACGCTTCGTTGCGCGTCGTGTGGACGTTCGCCGATTCTCCACGACCGAAGCTGGCGCGTGCTCATTGCCATGTGCGCTTTTATTGGGCGCGGGTCGTTCGGACACTGTCGGCAAGACCGATTGGGACGACCGTCGATGCGAAAGCGGACTCGCGTTTCGTGTGTTGCTGTTTCTGCTCTGGATGATCGAGGACTGCTCAACCTGGACGCAGACATCACTCAACACGGATTGTACCTCGCTATCGCACGCTAAATCTGGGAACTCAGTCGGGTCGCGAGTGCTCGTGCTAGAAGACGCCTCGATCTCATCCATGGTTTGCGCTGGCGGAGCTTGGGAACTCGGATCAATCTTGACTTCGAGTGTCTCGGTAGATGGCTGGTCTGCGATTGCAGTATCGGCCGGTTCCATTAGTGTAGACTCCACTTGATCCAGCAGCGAAGTCATCGTGTCATTCATTACGTCTTGTACAGCGATATGTCTTGGTTCACCATCGCTGGACGCCGCCAATGACTTGGATGCCGTCTCCTTCTCGTTCGACTGAGGGATAGCAGCATCTAAATGCACTAAATTGGTCGCCTCGCTTGACGCTGCCATGTGGCTCACTGACGTGACGACTTCATGCAGAGCTTGACAAACTTCTTCGTCCGCTGCAGGTGCATGATCACTGTGCGATGGTTGGGCGTCTGAAAGCATTGCCATCTCTGGTGTTGCGTTTTTGCTTTCGGACATGCTGCCTGCGCACAGTGTGGTGTTGTCTTCACTCGCGCACACATTTTCCGCGGCCCTCGGGGATGTTTGCCCTCGTTGTTCACATTCGGCTTCAGTAGACGGATTGTGCATCTGAAGGTCGTCGGCATGTGCAACTACTGCAGAACACAGGTCACCTATGAGACCTGTGAACTCGCGGTCGTCAACGTTGCGGTCGCCAGGGTCTTGACAGACGTCTGGCGGAGCGACCGCAACTTCGCTCGCTGCTGATTCTGGCGGTGCCTCAGCATGTGCTGGCGTGGTCATTTCAGCCGGAATTGCCGCTGAAGATCCTTCATCATCCTTGCCATCAAAGGTTTCATGAACTTCCTCGTCTTCATCGGCGTGGTGCCCCATGTTGAGCTGAATCTCGACGCTCACAAGCGCTGATGCCACCGCTCTTGCAGCCGCCCATACAGCAAGTTCCTGAGCGACTGCTTCGATCGAAATTGGTGAACCTTCAGTGCTCGTAACAGATAAGAGTTCTGGTGGCTTGTTGAATGCCACGCTCTTTTTCAGCGTATCGGGTGTTGAAGTGGCATCGGTGTTGTGGTCGCTCGTAAAACAATTATCGCGGACTGCGTCCATCTCTGTGGGAAGCAAATCAGCAGTCACTGGTGATTGATCTGCGCTCGAAGCTTGCTCAAGTCCAACGACACCGTCGTTTGTGTGGTCTGAAGCATCTTCAGCAACATTACCCGAGTTGTTCCGGACGAATACCCCGAGAGCATGGCGAATGACACCGTCCATCATATCTTCCGCAATTGCCATTGTCAACAGACGCTGGTCACTATGCAGAGATTTTTCCGATGTATCGGCGTCAGCGTGAACCTCTGTTATGGCATCGTCCGCAGATTCGACGTACTGCTCCGGTAGCCGTAGCTCAGCGTCGCTCGCTCCAGTGAGTTGATCCACACAGATATCCTTGGCGGTGGTATCCTCACTGGTTGCTATGTCGTCTTTCGACACAGACGGTCCAGTATCGGCAGCGTCATCATCAATCGCTGCGCTAGGGCTGCTGCTAAACTCAGTACAAGCGTCCTTGCCTCCTTCTGTTGCTGCAGGGGACTGCTCCTCAACCATGATCTGCTCATCTGATGCACAAATGTCATCAACCATGCCGCTTACGACCGCCTCAACTTCAGACCCCGCATCACACCCCGCAACCTCGTTCACGACAGCGCTCTCGACCACATCAAATTTATCCGTGATGTCGTTGGCCTTACCAGCTTCAGGAAGAGGTTCCACGAAGGGTGTGCTGTCGTCTTCGGGTTCCACGGGCTCAGTTTCAGCTGAATTTCTCGCTGAGTAGTGTTCCAGGGCAGTCTCAATAGCTTGACTCGCAAGTAATGATGCTGCTGTTCCATACTCGACGTAATAGTTGTTGGTACTTGAGCATGGAGGACTCACAGCCGAGTCTTTGACTGGGCTCGGCGCACGTATTACCCCGCCACCATCTCCGACGTTCTCCACATCATGACAATCGAGCTCTTGGTGGGTAACCTCTACGACAGCTGACGGTGTCGAGGTATTGTCGCATTTCGTGTGCTCCTCTTCGCTTGACTGGTTGTCTCTGGCCGGGTTCTTCATTGACGCAACCACGTCCTCCTCGTTAGCGGTGATGTTTCTCTCTGTGAGATCACAGGCATCTTCATCGGCTTGAAGGTTCGGCTCATTGCTGGTCAGTTGTCGCGTAGGCACTTCCTCTACTGCATTCGCCAGGATAGCTTCGCAAAGCGCCTCCTCAAAGCAACGCAACTCGCCTGCAAGATCGTTGGCAACGTGGATCTTGTCCACAGGGTTTTCATCTTGGGTAGCTGCCGTTGTAGAGGCGTCGATGTCGAGGTTACTGCTCTCTGGGAACTGATCAGGAGTAACGAGAGCGACAGTATCGTCACACAGGTCGATGGTACCAGTGGTCGACCCGTTCTCCGCTTCCGCAACAAGCGAAGTGTCCTCCACCTCGATCATTGTCTCAGTATCGTCTGCATCTGCTGTTGTGATCGCATCTGCTTCGATCCATGACAGCATAGATTCCTCTGAGTCCACAGCGACGCTTGTGGATTGTGTGTCGATTGCTGTCGAGGGTGAACAGCTGTCGTCCACCGAATCGCTGACGTCCAATGCGGCACTGTTGTTGGCCTCGCTCAGATGCGATAGTGAGGCTATGTGATCTAAACTCAACGCGTCTGAGGCATCAACGCTGTCCGAGACATCCACCGAACCTGCGATCTCAGTAGGAGAGGTGGAATCGTCATCAACTGCTGTGTCGATCCCCACAGCCGGTGCATTTAGTTCCACAATAGCCACTGAATCCATCGTGGCTTCGTCACTTGCAGCCTGCGCATCAGACGGAGGCTCCGCGTAGTCGGATACCTCTGCAGTGTCCCAGTCGCCGCTATTCTCACCGGTAGCTATAGGATCGATCAGCTCGTCCACGGCAGAAACGTCCTCAACTTCCTCGAGAGACTTTGTACAAGTTGAATCACCGTTGGAGTTGACCGTAGCATCTTCAACTGCACTAGCCCAGTCGGACGGAGGCACCACATCATCGTTCGATGGCTCAGGCAGCTTCAGCACCGAGAAGGACTCCTCTGCACCGCACTGATCAACGATAGCGGCGAGAACCATCATCACCTCGGCTCGCAAGCCTTCATCAACGCAAGCTGCCGGGTCGGATGGCGTGGCTTCAAACGATTCAACAGCCTCAGATTCTGTACCAGGGCCCTTGCTCTCTTCAGCCGGTGGGGAATCTGATACGGTGTCGTTGCCCAGGACTTCGGGCTCTGCCGCTTCTAGCACCTCGTTCGTTGCCGAAGCCGGAGGCGTATCGGGTTCTTGCGGAGTTGTAGTTGCTGTCGTGGATGGCTCACCTTCAGATAGGGTGTCGACCTCGAGTGCAGCTTCCGACTTGACTTCAACCATTTCCATCTCAGTTATTGTTGCCGCAGCGTCTGTGTCCTCTGCAGCAGAGGCAGACTCGGTGAAGACGATGCTGATTGGAGCTTCTATTTCCTCAGCAGACTCCGGGGTTTCAGTAGATGTTAGGGCTGTGAGAGCATCTGTCGGTATGGAAGGCGGTGCCACTTCAAGTAATGATGCATCGATTGCTGGAGCAGCTACTGGTTCTGCTGCATCCTCCCCCTCCACAGGTTCCACCACTGGTCCTGACGGCTCTTCCACTTTGCCTGTATTTGTGACGTCGGTACTTCCAGCGCTCTCTTCAGCCCCATCGGACTCCGTGGGATCTTCATTTCCGAAAGGCTGCGTTGCGACTGGCAGTTGTCCAGTAGTTTCTTCAGCCGATTCCACCCCATCGACTGCGGTGCTGTCTGCATCATCAGTGTCGTTTACACGCGCTGAAGTCTCTGTTTCCTCTCCAGCGGGGCTCATAGAATCAGCATCAACACTCTCTTGTGCAGAGAGTGACTCAGCCGCGCTTATTGGCTCAGATGACCACGAGCAGTTTTCATCTTCGATTAAGTCGCTTGGTACCGGCTCCGCATCACTGATACTTTCGGGTTGCACAAAGTCGAGCACCGTATCCTCTGCTTGCGCGTCGTCGCCATTGTCACCATCGATCACGGTAGCTTCCGCATCATCAGTACCTTCAGTGGTCTCTGGTTCATTCCCATCGTCAGCTATTAGTGAACTCGCGTCGAGCTCATTTGTGTGTGTTGTATCAGCTGAGCTAGCGATAAGCGTCGCCTCCTCGTCGAGGGTACTTGCTGCCAACGCCAAGTCTTCGTGGTTACTGGTAATGCCGTTCTCTGCTGGTCCCTCCGGATCATGACTCGCATCCTCAGCAACGCAAGCGTCCACCTCATGATCGACGAAGATCACTGGCTCTGAGCAGCTAGGGCTGTCCACGGACGCCTCCTCGTCATTGTCATCCTCTTGACGATCGGAAGGCAGAAGCTCCACAAGCACATAACTTCCTTCTGACCCCACAGGACTTGCTGTGTCAGCATGATCGATGCAGCAGTGCGCAGTATCTCCAGAACCTTCTTCGAGAGCAACCGTTTCGTCTTCAGCAGCAGTATCAAGTAACTGGACGGGGTCTGTTGTTTCTCCCGTAGTTGGGGCTTCTGTGGTGATATTTGCTTCTTCGGCGTCTTCCGTGCGCATATCCTCTTGGTGATTGCTGTTGACTGTATCGGCCATCGAAACAGGTTCAGAGAAGGGTGCGGGCGTTGCATCCTTTGGCTCATGTTGGTCGACAGGAGGCTCTTCACTTTTAGCAACAGCTGTACTGGTTGACACGCTCGGCTTCGCTTCATCACACACTTCTGCAGTCATTGCACGAGCTTCTGCTTCTTGTGAGGGGCTGACGTTGACCATCTCCGTTGTCTGAGTCTCAGCTGCGTCGCTGCCTTGAGACTCCATAGTTGCTACCGCTGAAGCAGAAGCGATGTTGTCGCTCCCATGACTCTCGTTTGTCTTTGCTGAAGCAGCAGCGTCAGCGTTTACGCGTGGCCCACTCTCCTTATTGCTGTCATTGGTCATCATGCGAACGTCAATACATTCCGCAGTCTGCGGGGTCGCAACCGTGCTCTGCATCTGTCGCGTCTTTACCTGTTCGAGCTCGTCCCGAAGTCGAGCCAGCTCATTCACAAGGTACTGTTCCTTCGCGCTCGGGATCTCACTCGGCGATGGAATCACCTGCGTCGGGATGGTAGCAGGAGTGACTGGCTTTGGAGTCACCACGGGAGTAATCGGAGCGACCGCATCCAATGTTGAAACACGCATCGGCTCGGGGCGCACTGACTTGCGCTCTTGAGGAGGAACACGCCCACCCTCGCCGTTGACACTATCAGGTACAGCAACGATCGTAGTGGGATATGAGCGCGACGGTCGAGTCAACGAGATGCTCTTCGATCTGTCGTAACTCCCCGTCTTGACGTTGCTGTATTGACTGGGCTTGCGGATGTCTCGAGGCGATCGTGGCGCGAGAGGAGACCCACCAGTCATCACTGCGTCAATGGAAGCGAGATCATCACCTCCGACCAGCGCCGGGCTCAGCGTGAGCGGATGCGCGCTCAGATTTTCTAGCGCTGTCACTTCGCGTTCCTGCACCAAACGAGAAATCGTCGCCTCCGACACCTTGATGATGTTGTCTTGGCGCTTCTGGTACTCCTGCGAGTGCTCCAGCAAGGTTTCCAGCTCGCGAATTCTCGCATGAGACTCGATCAATTCGGCCTCGGAGGTGCCGCCATTGTCGCGGCTCCCCAGAATAGTCGCTTTGCGAAGACTCAGCTCGAGAGGCGACAGCGTACGGTCTTTCTGCATCAGCTTGAGCGACACTTCGAGGTCCTTCACCTTGTCGCGCAGCTTCTGTTTCTCCTCTTGGTGCCTCGCGATTTTGAGATCATACTCTGTCTTCAAGTTGCTCAGGGCCTGCTCTCTTGCTGCACGAAGCGTGCTCGCCTCGTTCTCCTTCCACTCTTTGAACCGCTGGCGAGTCTCTGCGATGTATGCCGTAAAGCTCTCCTTCTCCTCCTTTGCCTGTCGTGTCAGCTCTTCCATCCGCTTAGCCTGATAGGCCTGCTGTGCGCGCAGCTCGGCGACGTGGGTCCGGAGCTCCTCGTTCTCGGCGTTGGCATCTCGCAGTGTGCCCTCCATCTCCTCGAGTTGCGCGGTATGCTCGCGCTTCAAGGCCTCCATTCGGCGGAATATGTCCACCTGACGCATCTTTTCTTCGACGACTTGGTCGCGCATGTCCTTCAGCTCCTTCTGCCAGTGCATCTTCTCCTTCAGCAGACCACGGAGCTTTTCTTCGCGATTCGAGATGCGCCGCTCCGCCAGCTTCATCTGTTTTTGGGCTTGTTCCAGCTCCTGAGAAGATTTCTCAGCCGTTCGCTCCATCTCTCGCGTACGAATCCGCAGCTCCGCGTTCTTCCCCAGCGCAGCACACAGTTCCACCTGATCCTTTGGCAGTTGGGTCGAAAAAGCATTGGACCCGATGGGACGCTTCGGCTGATGCGGCTGTGGTGGGGATGGCCGAAAGCTTCGCGGTGACATAGTGGAGGCAGCAGGGCTCCGCAACATCGGTGAAACGCCGTACGCGGCGTCATCGAGCTCTGTCAGGGTCGGTGTGAGAGCGTTGACTGCATCCAACGGTGCATACTCGGACTCGGTCACCAAGCGGTTGATGATTGCTTGGTCTTCGAGCCCCGCGCGATTCTGCCGCTCCTTCTCCAGCTCCGCGGCCAGCATGTTGATCGTGTTGTACATTTGCTCCATGTATGCAAGTTGGTTCCGCTCTGCGTCTTGGGATAACGCCGTCTCTGGCGGCGACAGCGCGCACAACCTGTCGGGGGCACTCGTCGCTTCTGGGCGCCTAGGCGCTGGTCGCGCTGACTGGAACGCATCCCAGTCGGGATCGCTGTCCACGCTTCCCATGGACGCGCCATCAAGAAGCGACTGCGACCGCTGGCGCGGAGGAGTGTCAATACACGGGAACAGCGGTTCTTCCCCCGGGGGTGACCTTGGCGTCGTCCACCCTGTTCGTTTGAAGGCGTTCGGGCTGGCCGCACTTCCCGGTGGCGGTGCGTGCAGGGCTGCGGGCGCTAGGGCTGGAAGAACGCTCCCTCCACTGCTATTGCTGCCTCTACAGGGCATGTCCATGCCGTTTCCGGGCGGAGGACGCGGCACGACGTCGTAGCGCGGGCTGAGCAGCGCCGTCCGCACTGCGGCATACTCTCTCGCTCCCCCGGAAGCTCGCGTGACGTCTCGGTCCATCTCAATCTTTTCGCCTGTTACCGCGCGCGTCCCATTGACGCGTGCGTTCACTCGTGGGAGCGCACCGCCTCGCGGAGTCTAAAAAAAGCCGCCGGCCGCTTCCTTCTCCCCTCCCTCGCCTTTGGCGTCGGCTGTTACGGCTGCTGGAGCCCTCTTCTCGCTATTACGCAGACGCAGGTCGCTCGCGTCAAAGACGCTAGCTCAATTTCGCCCTGTGACCAAGCGAGACCCCCTCTCCGTTCGTCCCGCTCCACCCAACGGACAGACCGCCTCCATTTTCGCCGGGATACGAAACGACGCAGTCCGCAACTGACCAACCGAAAACTTCAATACCATTATGATACCGGTTAAATACCGGTGAGGTACCGATATGGATACGGTATCTATCATCACTCCTGGCTCAACCCTTTTTGGCGCGCGAAGACCTGGCAGCAA
>JAASGW010000021.1:0-108755 GCA_023334395.1 Phytopythium sindhum
GCTTATAGTTGCAGTGACTAACGCATTCAATTCGATCCCACCCACCACCATCGATAAGTGTTTTTTAACACTTCATAAGGTGATGGAAGCCGTCATTAAGAACGGTGGTGGCAACGACTTTCCGCTTCCGCGTGTGAGCAATATGCACATGCGCGATGGCGTCTGTCCATTATCGCTTCCGTGTGATAAAACAGTCTACGAGGCCGGACAAGCACTGCTGAAATTAATGTAGTCAGACGCTTAATAAAACATGGTTTTATAAGCTAACTTTAAAGTTAATTTTTTGGATGCATATGATTGGCTAATTTATCACAGTTGTACGAGCGCGGCCACAAAAACCTCGGAATTTGTATCGCCTGAATTTAAGCCAATTATCGTCTCCCAACGCTAAAAAAGATGCTGCTTCATCGCCGTTGAAAACTGATCTCGATGGTGTCTAATTCGGGGAGTATCGCCATATACAGCCCGAATTGCGAAAAATAACCTTATCCCTCTTGAAATCGATCGTGGAAAAAGTTGATTTCTGAAAAATTAGACCGCGCATTCAAAATCACAAAAATATGCTGGCAATCTTCGCTTTTCAGACTGTCGGAGCATGTCTTGTTTGCTGAGTTTTGACCACTGCAAAAAAAGTTATGGCCAGATTTGTGAAGTGGGCATATCCTAATGAGCCAGAGAAGTAGCCCCGTGCACCCTACGATTAATGGTTGGTAGTGGACTTTGCAGCGACAGATTATTGTCCAATAAACTTCCATCAAGGTTTTATAATTTAACCAGAACGCTCGTTCTGTTCAGGATCAGAGAAGTACTGACGTAAGTTCGCGCGAGCCAACCAGATCCAACCTAACGAACTTCGATTTGATAGGACCTCTAATCCTACAAAGCACTATACACACGGCACATGTATACTTTGTGAAACGATATACACTCGATTATACATAAAAAGTCTTGTAATCGAGTGTATCCCTGTAAAGCAGTGGGTTACGCTTCTGTTCAATCATAACCCCTCCCTCGCCCTCTCACCACCCGTTAAAAGGGGCGCCATACCCCCTTCTCCCCTTGTTCCGCTCCCTTCCAGGGGCTAATAACGCGTGGTTACTGGTTATAAGCAGTCGGTTAGGAGCTCCAATACGGCCTCGACCTTGATGCCCGTGATGGCCACTTCAATCGCCGATGCCCACGCGACGGCCACGCCGCGCGCACAGCCCCAGCAAGCGCAACAGCAGCAGGTGCCGAACGAGGTGACGGCGTCGCTGACCGTCAAGATCGGGGACGTGTCGCGCACGTCGCGCAAGCAGCTCGCGGTGGTGTCGTTCCCGTTCCTGCTCTCGGAGGGCTTCGATGTGTTCCGCGCCAAGGCCAACAGCTGCACCGCGCGCGAGCTGCAGGCCTTCGGCGGCGAGCGCCACGTGCGCGAGGACCCGGCCGTCTACATCCGCCCGGGCGCGCACTCCAAGCAGGCCGAGCTCGTGGAGCTGACCGACAAGAACTTCGAGTCTCGCGTCGCGCGCTCCTACCGCAACTTCCTCAAGCGTAAGCCCGGCACGGAGGCCGTCGGCGGCACCGGAGGGTTCGAGTGCGAGGTTGTCACGTACGTCAAGAAGGACGTGGCTGCGCGCCGCCACCGCCTGAGCACCAGCGCGTCTTCTGCCGGTCACACGACGCCGACGGCCAGCCATACAGAGTACAACTACACCGCTGCCGCTCCGCACACTGTAGTTGCCAACGGCGGCGTTCGACCGGGGGCGGGGTACGCCGACAGCTACGACGACACGTACGTGGACCAGCTGAGCGGCCACAAGCGCAAGCGGTCGCTGCCTGCGGCCGCGGAGATGCCCGCCGCGTTCATGGACCTGGCGCACGAGGGCGACGGCTACAAAACGGTGCGCATGGTGCTCAACGGCTCGGTGGTACCCGTGCGCGTCAACGTGCGCGACCTGCTCGCGTGCTTCACTGTCGGCCCACAGACGCCGGCCGTCGGCGATTTGACCGGCGGGAGCGGTCACGACGATCCGCTCCACGGCGTTGGCGGCTCGAACGCAGGCGTGACGGGAGGGCCAAGCGCGTCAACCGCTGCCACCAGCGACGGGATGATCTGACGAGCTGGAGGACTGCCTTGAAGTGATGGATATGAGTCCGAGAGGGCGTGAAACGTGGGTGAATGCAAGTAAACGGAGCAGAGCAGGCGTTCGGTTCTCGGTGTACTATATACATGGCCATCGGCGCGGGGCGTCGGGCTTTCATCTTACCTTACAAGACCTAAAGCGCGCGGGGAGAGCACAATCGCTGCGCCGGCTGCCCCCGCCGCTTCTGCGTACGCTCGCGACTGCTACTGCTACTACACTACTCTTTGCTCTACACTTTTCTACTTGTCTACTTGAGAGGCGAGACCACATGCACCGCCCTCCCCTCTTGGAGAGAGAGAAGAGCGGACTACAACCGAAAGAGGACATGTACACTTGCTATCGCTACAAACTTGTCAAAACTTGGTCAAAATGAGAGGGAGGGGAGGACTCTCGCCGGCCGTCCGCCCCTCCTTGGTGTCACGTCCGAGGTTTCAGTACTCGGGCGGCGGGAGGTTTGGTGGTTCGTAGCCCGACCACGACGACCCCGAGTCGCGGCGACCGGACGCCCCGCGCCCTCCACGCTTGGACAGGTCGTCCATTGACTTGAGATAGCGGAACGGCTGCGCGTGCGGCGACGGCGACGTCATGTGGTGCTGCTGCTGGTGGTACCCGCCGTGCGGCGACTGCTGAGGAGGCGGCGGCGGCGGCGGCGGCTGCTGGTAGCCGAACGACTGCGCCATGCCGCTGCCTGGGCCAGCGCTGCCTCCACCGCCGCCTCGGTGTCCCTGAATCTGGTGCGACGGAGGCAGGAGCCCGTGGGGCGCGTACCCAGGCGGCGGGTGGGTTATTTGCTGCTGCGGCTGGTGCTGTTGCTGGTGCTGGAGATGCGGCGGCGGCTGGTACTGGTGCTGCCACTGAAGCTGCTTGTCGAAGCTGGCCGGCACACCCGGACTCGCCGACGACCCCGCCGGGACTCCACCAGGAGGAACGGCAGCGCCAGCAGTGAACGCTGCAGCAGCCGCAGCAGCCGCGTTCATCTGCGCGATCGTGTTGCTCTCCACCGTGCGCAGGTCGCTCGGTCCGTGGGCAAAGCGGCACTCCTCCTTGGTGTAGTTGCAGTTGCCCTTGAGGTAGTAGTAGCACAGCTCCGTCTTGTAGCTCTGCAGCCGCGGCGTCGGTGGCGGCAGCAACGCCGGATTGTTGACACCACCAGGGATCGCGGCGGCGATAGCAGCGGCAGCAGCAGCGGCTGTCGTCGACTGTGACGAAGTTCCAGGCTCACGAAGGTCGTTGACACCGTGGGCGAGCGGACAGTCGCGACGCGACTTTGGACACGTGCCGTTCTCGTACGCAGGGCAGAGCCGCGTCTTGTAACCTGACTTGGCGGCCGCTGCGGGGCGCACCAGGTCGCTCTCGCCGTGCGCGAACGAGCATGTGCGCCGCGTCTTGTTGCACTTGCCCTGCATGTAGTACATGCAAATCTCCGTCTTCCAGTTGCTGCTACCTGGCCCGGAGCTGGCTGATCCGCCACCGCTCTGTCTGTCACTACTCGACCCACTACCACGATGCGACTTGTGGCCTGGGCCGCCATGCGTGGAGCTCCCCTGAGCGCTGGAGGAGGCCCCAGCAGCAGCAGTGCTTGTCGCACTTCCCTCAGCGCTAGCACCGGACGCCGCCAAGCCCAAACTGCTACCAGCGGCAGGATTGAAACTCGGATGGGTACGCACCAAGTGGTCGATCGCCGCGGCTTCGTCGCCATTCGACCGGACTAGCGCGGCCTCAAGCTCATCGACAGGGATGGCATCAAACAACTCCGACAGCATAGAGAGCTTGAGCGGCGACACGACGGAGTTGCCGCCGCCAGTCATCGACGCGGAGGACGCACGACGAGTCAACCGATTGTCCACCGCGCGACGACCGATCACATGAGACAGACTGAGCGTCCCACTGTGCTGCTTCGTCTCCAGCGACGTCGACGCCGACGTGACGTCGGCAGCATGGTGATCCGTCTGATTGTCGCCTAGACTGGAGCGTCGGCGGCTCGAGATGGAGCCGCTGCTCAGCGACAGACGCTCCATCGCGCTCTTGGTCTGCTCGTCTGCCGCTTTGTCTTCGAGCTCGTTGCGTTCGTCACCGCTGCTGTCGCCCTCGACCGGGCGCTTCTGCTCCGTAAGTAGCGACAGCTCGCTCACGTCGCCGCTCTTAAACGACTTGGCGTGCGTCGGCGTTATCTGTGGCGAGTCCAGCAGCGACGACGGCAGGAACTGGCCCATGAGCGTGCCGCGCAGCGTGTGCGTGCTGGACGACGGCGACGGCGGCTCGTCCTCGCCCTGCTGCTCGCTCGAGTAAAAGTTGAAACCCATGAGCTTGGATCCCGGCGGCGGACTCAGCACTGAGCTGGCACCGCCACCGGTGGAGCTGCCCACCGGTTTGCCTGGTGATGTCCACGGATTGCTGCTCACCTCCCGGTCTTGCAGTGGCGACCGCGAGCTCTTGATGTCGTCGCCGCCGGTGCTTCCGGTAGTGTTTCCAGCACCACGACGCAGCTCTTCGACCTCCTTCTTGGAGTCAATGTGGGCGAGTCGCTCGTCCACCAGCTCGCGGGTCAGCTTCTTGACTAGAGTCAAGTGGAGCGCGAGTCGGTCATCCGCAAGCTTCTTGTCCTTCTCCAGCGTCGCGACCGTCTGTTGCAGCTCGCGCACGCGACTCCGAGCCGCCCGAAGCTCCTGCACCAGCAGACGGACGTCTTCCTGGTCATTTTCGCTGCTCGGCTCGAGCAGACGCCGGAACGTGGCGTCGCTCTCGCCGTCACTGTTCCCGGCAAAGGCATCGCCTTTCTCCATCTGGATAGTGGCAATGGCGATGATGAGATGATCGCGGGACGTGGCAGGAAGGCATGGCGCACGGCAGATTTGTTTGTAGCATGTCCAATGGGCATCGCAGAGTGGGCAAAAAAGCACAGCATTATCAGAAAACCTCACAGCAGACAATGCATTGGATACGGCGAAAGACGTACCGTTTGAAGCCCGAACTCGCTCGAGACGTCCGCTACAACCTAAAGACATGGATAGACAAGCAAAAGCAGCACAGAGAGGCGTCAGAGCTGTCCAAAGAGTTCGTCTCATCCGCTGCTTTCAATCCCTTCCCCCAATCTCCGCTCTCTGCAAGGAGAGGCGAACGCGCGCGCAACGCGCCGCCCCCAAGCACAGCGAGCGTCGACGCATGGAACGAACGGCGGCGGAACGCAGTAGCGTAGCGTATCGAACGCTCGCACGCAAACCATGCTTTCACTACCTTGGCGAGCGCGTTCTGGAACGAGTCGCTGAGTTGATCCGCAACGCGGCGCAGCAGCTCGGATGGCGGGGGGCCCTGGATGGCGTCGCGGTTGCTCGCGCGCGCCGCGAGCGTGCGCGCACCATCGGGAAGGTTCTCGGCAGGTGCCAGCGTGCTCGGGTCACTGGGTGTCGGTGCGAGCGGGTCAGTTGCAATCTGCCCGGCGTCCGGGGGTGCGTCAGCAGCCTCCATGGTCTCCACTGCGCCTCTATCGAGCGCGAGCCGATGCTGCTGTACGGCCTACTGCTGTCCTACTGTCAGTCCAGGCGCTAGGCTGGCCGGTCGTTGGTACTATGCGCCCCTCTGCAGCAAAAATGGATCCTGCTGCGGATGGCTGAATTTTTCGGGTCGAGATCGGGAGATGCTGCGGCCGCTAGGTGGCTGTTGCGCAGGTCGGTTGCTGTTGCGGTGGAAGGCGTCGCGAGGTGAGTGATGTTGCTGATATGCCGCCGCCGCTTGCCGCCTGCTGATGCGACGGCGACTGCTAGAGGAGCTAGCTGCCTCCTCCTCAGTAGCTGCTCGCGGACACGCGGGTCGGAGCTAAAGTTGAGGCTGATTTAAGGCAAAACGGATGGGGGCGCTCCGGGCCGGCGCGGTCGAAGATGGAGCCGTGCTCCGGGGGCTGTCTCTTCTGCTCGCGTCGTTCTCTCTCTCTCGGTTGTGTTGGGGCCAACGCTGTCGAGTGCTGCCTACGCGGGTAGGCGGGCAGGCAGGCGACCCGAGGTTTTGTTCTCAGTGGAAGAGGAACAACCAGTGGCGGGCGCCCCCAGCCCGCACCAGGCGGCCGGTAGGTTTTACGCAAGCGATAAAACAAACTGTTTGCGTGGCTAACTTGAGGTTGGGAGAGGGCTAAATCGGACCTTCACAAGCAGTGGATATTTCAGCCACCGTAAAAATGTGACTCCAGGGTGGATTGAGACGTGTCGCACAAAATTATCCATTGGGTTTGACAGGATATCAGATATTTGTGAAATCTCTGCACAATACGTCGTAAACTTTAGCAAGGGAAACTAGAACCTCCCCCACCCGCGGCTTTATCCGCGTTCCATCCTCGGCACCTGCTGCGGCGGCCCTCTTCCGCCCTCGAACTCTGACGCGTGAAGCAACTATCAACTAATCCGCGTTTCTACCATGCGGAAAACCAGTGGAGGCTTGCACCAAGAGCTCTTGAACAGTCTCATGTCTCGGTCAGCCACCGCTGTCCAGGTGGCGGCATGGGGTCTGTGGCTTCAGGACAAGGTGTAATCAAAGACAGGTATGGGAGAGCGAGGAAGCGTCCTGCGGACAGGAAGAGAGCCGCGGAACGCGCGCGCAACGGCACGTATCACCGTCGCACATCCTGCACTCGTTCACGGCGAGGAAGCAGTTCGAAAGCTCCGAGTCAAACGACACACTCGGAGTTAAGATTCGAGAAAAACAGGGAGCCATGTGAGGGTTTGCTGAACATATTTACATACACTTTTGCGGTTCATATGGACACACCATCCTAAAAAGTGTTCAGACGAGTGGAGACCTACACGCGTATGTACAGTATTACTCGAGGTCACCTTATGACCATTCAAATGTGGACTAGCGTCATGCGCTGAGGGTTGCCGCTAAAAATGGAAAGCAGTCGCATGCAGCAAGCGACGAATTAGGCATGGGAAGGGGAGCGACGGCGCGAAAGCGAGAGGAGGGAGGAAAGAAGGAAGGCGAAAGACGCTCAACCAGATGGCGCGCCAGGGGAGCAGGCGTCGTCCCCATCGCCTCCGAATTAGCGAGAGCAAGAAGGCGATTTGCTGCATTGCCGTCTCCGAATTAATGAATGCGAAGAATGGAGAACTTAGCGAAGGCCTGATTTTTTTGTTCTTTGCCCCGGAAAGAACGGATGGCTGGAGGCTGCGCGATGTCACACAGTGTGGCGGAGTATCACCGCCCACAGTTACAAGTGTACCTACAGTATGGAGACGCGGCGATCCATATCGGAGCCCGACAAACAAGCTCACGGTTTGTATGTAGTCGGCTAAAGGACGTACCGATTCGTCCGCGACTCAGAGCACCGCGTCCATTCAATCGATGTGGATCTCATACCGTACCGTAATACGTGAGTGAAGTTCGCCCCTCGTGGAAAGGAAATTCGCCTGTTGGCCACATCGAAGATTTGCAAATGAGAGAGAGAGCGTCAAGATCCAACCGATGAGCTGGCAAGTTCATGTGTACACTACATAATTGTATGAAGAGATCTCACACCTCTTCGCAACGTCGCATAAAAAGATCTTGAGCGCGAAATTCACTGAACTAGCGGAAAATTGGTTGTCTTTTCTTCGATTTTTGAAGTTTACTTGACTTGATATTTGTATGACCAACTGATTTTGTTCTAATTTGCGAGTGTGCAACGTGATGAAAGATAGATGGATGCCGTGGATTTTATGCTAGGGCAGTATAGTGGCACCAAGTGTGGCCATGTGACCTTTCACGTTGATGCCACACTTGAGCAGCCAATAATGAAAGTGAAAATTACGAACTCTCTATGCGCCGAAAGAGATCTATTCGAAACGAAACAGCCGATTCGCGACAAGTTCAAATGAAATAGTTCAAAAAAAATGGCGAAAAAAGTTGACGGTTACACTTGCAAATCATCACTCAAAGATCTGGTTACAGGTACCTGCAATGCACGAATGGATCACGTTCACTGCATCCATAGCTATATCTCAGTGACCAAACAATCTTCTCGACTTCTTAAACGAACTGGCGCGGGATCTGCTTGCTCCAGCGCTTCTCAAAGAAGGCGGTGCCGTTCACGTGCACCACGAGGTGGTCCTCGAGCTGGAACGACGAGCCGTCCGACGTCATGGAGCTGTCCGTGTCCACCTTGACGTGCCACGGCAGCGCCGCGTGCTCGGCGTGGTCCTCGCGCTCGATGCCCTCCGCATTCGCGGTGCTAGTCACGCCCTGGGATGCCAAGAGGGCGCGAAGAGCGTCCGGTGAGAGCTTCTCGTACGTGAGCGACCGCTGGATGCTGGCACGCGGCTGCAGCCCCCTGCCGTCGATGGTGTACGTCTTGACACCCGTCTCCTCCATCACGATCCCCTCGTCGATCAGCACGCGCTTCCCTTCGTCCTCAATCACCTGCACCTGCTGCGCCGGCTTTGACGGATCCGTCTCGGACAAGAACACGTTCAGCTGCCGCTTCAAAGGCTCAGCTTCTCGCAGCGTGACCGAACGAGAAGGCGTGCCCTCATCGAGCGGATAACTCTCAACAGGGCAGCTCGACGACGCACCCGCTTCCTGCGCCAGTGTCGGAAGCTTCACAAAGTTGGCTTCGGAAAAGGAGATGGTGAGTCGTACAGGCTCCGGCGACGGCCAAATCATTGGCCAGTAGTTGGACGTGATGGCGAGCACGATCTTGTGGCCTCGAGCCACCTTGTACGCGCACGAGTTGAGCTTCCAGCTCACGCGAACAAATTCGTCCACGGGCATGAACTCCAGGTCCTCCGGAGCATGGCCCTTGCGGTGGCTCAGGTTGAGAACGCCCCGTGAGATCAACGTCGACGTACCCGAGGGCGAGACGTCGCACAGCCGCCCCATGACGAGTGCCTGCGGCTTGTCGGTCTTCAGCAAGAGACTGACTTCGGGGAAGCCAATGATCTCGACTGGCTCCGTCAGTGTCGACGTCGACCACGTAGTTGCCAGCGCGTCCTCGCACGTTTGGTCGCTGGGCATGTCTTCGCCACCGAAGGAAAGCCACTCGCCGCCCCACGCACCTTGCACCTGGCGCCACTGGATGACTTGCTCGCTGTCACTCGTGGGCGCCGACGAAGCGTCCTCGATCTGAACAGCAGAGCCAGACTCGGTGCACTGCAGCGTCACAAACGATTGGTGCAATGCGCGTACGTCCGGAACTGCGCGCCATTCGCCTGGGTACTCGAGCACCTGCGGCGACGGGTTCTCGAGTGCGTCCTTCACATACAGCTGCATGTCCGGGAACTCGGCAGCACCGTTCTGCACGCCATTGAGCGAGTACTCCCACCATTGGCGGCACATCTCAAGGAAGCCGATCTGAGGGCCGGGCGTCGCGTGGTTGGGCCACTCATGGCTCCAGGGGCCAATCACGCCCTTGGCCACACAGTTAGGCATGGACGAGACCATGCGGAAGATGCCGTTGTAGTAGCCGTCCGTCCACCCGCCGACCGCGAGCACGGGACACTTGACCGTGTCATACGACTCGCAGATGGATGCGTGCTTCCAGAACTCGTCGCGAGGCTGGTGCACAAGCCAGTCGTGGAGCCATGGGTACTGCTTCTCCAATCGCTCCTTGAACGCTGCGCGCCACTCGTCCTCCGAGCCAACAACCTCCGGCGCTGGAGGCCGCGAGTTCCACTCAAACATGACGGATGCCCAGCCCAGCGCCTCGGAGCCCAGCACCGTGCCGCCCGAGTAGTGCACGTCCTCGGCGTACCGGTCATCGATCGAGTACAGCGAGATGACGCCCTTGAGCGCAGGAGGAGCGAGCGCCGCGAGCTGCAGCCCGTTGAAGCCGCCCCA
This sequence comes from Phytopythium sindhum, assembly GCA_023334395.1. Taxonomy (NCBI): domain Eukaryota; phylum Oomycota; class Peronosporomycetes; order Pythiales; family Pythiaceae; genus Phytopythium; species Phytopythium sindhum. Next base: position 9,924 of record JAASGW010000021.1, read on the forward strand.
GCTCTTACCGAACATGCCGACGCTGCCCGTGCACCAGGGCTGCTTGGCCAGCCACTCGATTACCTTAACGCCGTCCTCGAGCTCTTCGCGTGTGTACTCGCCCGAGTAGTGGCCCTCCGAGTTGCCCGAGCCGCGGATGTCCACGCGCGCGACCGCGAGCCCGCGCTGCGCCATCCACGTGTGGTTGCGCGAGTCGCGCGCCGACGTCCAGTCCGACTTGCGGTACGGCAGGTACTCGAGCACGACCGAGGAGCGGTCGGCGCCGTCCAGCGGCTGCGGTAGCCAGAGCTTGGCCGACAGTCGCACCCTCGGCTCGGACCCCGGCAGCGGGATCCACACATTGTCGATGATCTTCACAGGGTGCAGCGCCATCCTCCTCTTCGCCTGGGTCAGATCGACAAGCTTGCACGGGTGAGAGGTACCGGATCCGGCGAGAAAGCGGAAATGAGGAGGAGCTCGACACTTGGGATCGGCGGAGCGCCGGAAACTTCGCCGCTGCTTCTCGCGTCAGTTTGTGCAGTACTTCACCGGTACGCTACCGATGCACACATCGGGACCACGCATCCATAGTCAATTCGCGCGACGTTGACAGAGACACGAGCGCGTGTGGACCACTGCGACCTGTAGCGCGGCGGCTTTTTGCGCACGGGGAATCCATCACGTCAGTGTTGGGCACCCTGTATGGTGGCAAATTACTTGACTTCACTATGGTATTCGTAAAAGATGCGCGCCAACACTCAACAACGTCAGTAGGTTGACACGTTGCGCAAGGGACGGACATCCACTAAAGCAGATCAGTGATCTGTCATTAAAGACACTAATGGTACCGACTCGCTTCAGTGACATGCTGGTTTAACACCGCGGAAACGTTGGGGAGGAGACAGCGCCACAAGAACTGGACAAGCCGTGGCCGTCGCTTTACACTTGGGATTCCTATCGGGAAAGTGCGGACGTCGGCGAGGATCAAGCTGCGAGGATGAGGGCCGTGTCGGTGCTGTACGGCTCGCAGACGGGATGCGCTGAGAGTATCGCGCAGGTACTGACCGTGGGCAGCATGCGCGCGTCGTCCCTGTGGTGAGAACCTCCATGGATCGCGTTTTGACACGCTTATCTCTCGAAATGGCAGCAAATTTACAATGACGCGCTGGCGAGGCAGCTGGACGCGGCGCTCATACCGCTGAACGACTTCCAGAAGGTGCGCTACTTTACTACTGCGAGGACTGAGGTGGCTTGGAGCGGCCGAGGGCGTGGCTGAGTGCTCTATTCTACGCTTATTGCGCAGGCCAACCTTGTGGACAAGCCGGGTCACCACGTGATCATTGTGTGCTCGACCACGGGCAACGGCGAGCCGCCTGACAACGCTGGCAAGTTCTGGCGCTTCGTCAAGCGCCGCACGCAGCCCAAGGACATGCTCGCGAACCTTGCCTTCACGGTTCTCGGACTGGGCGACACCAACTACGACAGATTCTGGTGCGTTGCACCTGCACACTGCATGCTCCTTTCACTTGGATTCACGCTATCATCTGATTGTATTGACATCTCTGCATGCGTACTGACCCCGTAGCTACATGGGCAAGAGCATTGACAAGCGCTTCACGGAGCTCGGCGCGCGCCGGTACTACGCCATGTGTAAGCGCGACGCTGTTGTATCGGATGACTGCAGTGTTGCACCTGTACTCACCCTCTCCTTCGCAATTATTTTGATTAGGCGCGGCGGATGAAGCGCTTGGGCTCGAGGACATGGTTGAGCCGTGGCTTGCGGGGCTGTGGGAAGCGTTTGACAAGTCGTGTGGACCCTCGGTCGAGGATGACGCGACGGCCAGCTCCAGTTCAGATGGTGGTCCGGAGAGCGAACCGGTCCCCCAGCCGGTTGCCGAACCAAAACACAAGAACCATGCCGACTTGCAACGCCACTTGCCCGCCAACCTGATCTCGTTTGAAGCGATGTTTGGTCCGTTGACTGGTCCGACGCAAGTCCCTGATGACCTGCCTCGCCTTCAACCGGCTCTGTTCACTACCCAGTGCATCGACGAATCTGCGAATGAGGGCTCCTCTCCTAGTCAAATGGGTGAGTCAGCATCCCCGCAAGATGACGAAGAGCCAAGTCTGTCCAAACCATTCCTTGCTTCGGTTGTGGGAGCCAAGTACCTCACCAGCAGCCAGTCAGAGCGCAAGGTGATGAGCATGGATATCGATTTGGGCGAGTCCGGAATTCGTTTCAAGCCCGGCGACTCGATCGGCGTCAAGTGTCCGAACCCCAACGACGAAGTGGACACTTTGCTGTCTCGCCTGGACCTGGATGGGACCAAGCGTGTTGCTATTGAGGCTGTTGCGCCTGCACGCACCACAAAGCGTGCCACCGCCAGTTCAAGTCGCTACCCGCCTTCAATTACCGTTCGCGACCTCTTTCTTCACCACACGGACATCCGAAGCACTCCCAAGAAGGCAGTGATGCGAGCTCTTGCAACGTACTGCACGGACGAGGAGGAACGCGCTCAATTGCTGTTGCTCAGTAGCAAGCTGGGTGCGGACAAGTATCAGGTGCGTTGGTTATGTTTCCTCTCAGTGTATGCTGGCAAAACCCACGCATAGAAGACTGACACGTTGTGCTTTTACTTTTCGCAGGCGTTTGTTGTTGACCAGCAGCTTTCCTTCCTCGAGGTGTTGCTGCTCTTCCCGTCGTGCCAGCCCCCGCTCGCTCATGTTCTTAGCTTGGTGCCGCACCTCATGCCTCGCTACTACTCGATCGCCTCGTCGCCGCTTGCTGACCCGAAGCGGGTGACGGTCGCGTTTACCGTTGTCAAGTACACTGTCGGTCCTCGCGGAATCCCTCGCAGTGGACTTTGCTCCAACTGGCTGCAGCGTATTGCGCAGCCCCTGCTAGACACCCAGCAGCAAGCCACGACTTCCGCCAGCATCAAGATCCCGCTGTTTCTGCGCAGTACACGCGACTTCGAGCCTCCCGCGAACCGCCAGTCGCCGATGCTGCTCATCGGGCCAGGCACTGGCGTCGCCCCATTCATTGGGTTCCTTCAGCATCGCCACTTCGAGTCGCAGATCGATGCGAAGGCGGAAGGTGAGAACGCTGATTCGCCTGTGGCCAACGAAGCAGGTGCAATCTCGCTGTTCTTCGGCTGCCGTCGCAAGTCAGAGGACTGGATCTTCAAGGACGAGATGCACGCGTATCTCGAGAACGGAACGCTCTCTGCATTGTTTACGGCGTTCTCTCGTGAGCAGGAGGAGAAGCACTACGTCCAGCACGACTTAAAGGCGAACGGCAAGCTTGTCTACGACTTCATCCAAGAGTCGGGTGGGTATGTGTTCGTATGCGGTGACGGCGTCTCCATGGCGCGCGATGTGCACGCGGCACTAGTCGATATCGTGAAGGAGCAAGGAAACATGTCTGCTGATGCCGCCGAAGCCCGACTCCGCGAGCTCTCAAGCAGCCAGCGGTACGTTCGCGACATTTGGTAAGTCCAATATCCCCGGTCTGCCATGGGTCAGTAGCACGCGCGTCTTGTCTTTCCGCTTTCTGATTATTTGCGCGAGCGCCATCGTCGATGCCGTCGCGCGACGGAAGACGCAAAGGGAAGACGGCGACTCTGCCCACGCCCAGTAGACCGTGCCCAGCTGAGCTACCACCGCCAACGAATGAATGCACTCGAGATGCCATAGGTGGTTGGCTTTTCTTTCTTTTTATCAGCATTGTGTTTTTGTTTTGTTTCTGGCGGTTGGAAACGGATCGTGACGTTTCAAAACCATAAGGTCGCGCGCCGTTTCTTGGACTCCACCAGCATGCAAGCGCGACAGCACATGGCGTGCGTCCCTTAGTCTGGGTGCCGCTGGCGGGTTCATTCGCTCATTTTCCATCCATAGGCATTTACCAGACATTGTCGTCGTCGTTGAGTGGGAATGAGCGACCAGCAGCGCGTCGACAAGCTCGTGGAGCACTTCATTGTCGCCGTCAAGCGCCCGGATAATGGTAACTCGATCGTTAGCTTCATTGCCATCGACATTGGTCCTAGCTAGTCCTGACTTCAGAAATCAATCTGCCCGGCCCAGCGCAAGCGGAGATGCAGAGCTGCTACCCACCAGGAAATCGCGACGACCGTGACTTTTGCCGCAGCGTTGCAATGGTCGGATCCATCTTGAGATGTATTGATACCGCTAGCGGTGCTGCGACTAACGAACATAGTGGGTATCGTATCATAACAGTTCATGTTCCCGCATGGGTTCGGCGCTGACGCATGGGACCGGCGGTCGCTGCTCCCACCGCCGCCCACTCACCACGCCTTTGCTCTCACGGACGTGCGGGGCGACCGACTCTTTGGTGCCTCGCTCTGCTTCTTCGAGGCTTCCTCCGCTCCCTCTTCCTCGTCGCCTTCGTCCCGGCGTTCGAGTCGAAAGCCCGCCGCCAACTGCAACAACAATGAAGAGGATGTCCTCAGCCACGGCATATCTCCGCGCAGTCAAGCTGAATCGCGTCGGACGAGCGCAGCTACTCAGCTCGTCGAACCACGGGCCAAGGCAATCTGTCTGCTAAGCCGCCGGCCGCTGTACACCGGTCTGCTGCGATACCTTGAGCAGTTGCTGCTACTCGGACTCCGCCAGTCGCACATTAACCACCTCATGTCGAGCGATATTGCTCCCGTAGTGTCGTGGCCAGCAGTGGAGAAGACACTGTGCAACCTGTTCCACGAAGTGCCAGCGCCTCTGCGTGGGCTGGCGGTGCAGGTGGCAGTTGCAGACTCGGAGTTGGTGCTCGAGCGCGAGCTGCCGTTCGAAATGGACTCGGAGCTTATGACTCTCGCCTTCATGGCGTTGGAACCGCCTCTGCTCGCGCGCTTGGCGATCCACGCGCTACTAGAGCACCGCATCTTGGTCGTTGTCGGCTTGAATGGCAGCAAGCCCAATACGAGTGACGGAATTATAGCGACAGCTGTGGTGGAGACGGTGCGAGCACTGCTCTTCCCGTTCCCGTGGCTTCACGTCAGCGTGCCCAGCGTGCCCGACGCAGTGGACCTGCCAACATTGCTCGAGGCCCCTGTGCCGTTCATTGCGGGCGCCCACGCTAGCCAACTTGCTGGACTCTGTGTGCCTAGCAATGTGGTCAAGCTCGAGTTCGTCGGCGGACGGTTCGTGCTCGATGAAGTTCAGGGATCGGGCATGGGCGACGGAGGCATTGGCGACGGTGTACAGGAAGGAGACAAGGTGCATCTACCACCACTTCCGGCTTGTGCTCTTGAGCTGTTTACTCGCCTATCGGCGGCGCGGCTACCGGACCCGCGAGTGCAGAAGAAGGAGGTACACCAGCGGTTGTGGGACCGGCGCATTCAGCTGCAGAAGAGCTGGATCCTCGCAACTTCGGCTTCAACGGCGGCAACGAACGCGAACAGCAATTCCAAGCCGGTCTTCCTCGTGCGCGCGAATATGCTGTTCCGAAAGATGATGAAGCAGTTCCTGGAGCTGACCGCGAGTCTATTGGAGGGATTCCCAGCGTGCGTATCAGCCGGAGGAGCCAACAACAACAGCAGCCACCAGTCGGCGTTTGACCAGGAACGATTCGTGCAGCTCAAGCCCGCCGGCGAACGCGTACGTATCAATGCCTTTTGCCCAAGTTTGGTGTACAACTCCACCCATGACAACAACTTGTGTTTCTTTCCTCCTCCCAGGCGTTCTACCGCCAGCTCATCCGCACAGCACTTTTCCAGTCCTTCGTGGCGCAGTATCAAGACTACTTGGCTGGCGCTCTACCGGTTGATGACGCTCTCAAGATTCAGTTCGTGCTTCAGCGACTGCTGCGCTCAACGAGTACGTCCAAGAACTCCTCTGTGACGTCCAACTCTGCGCTATCGTCGCTGTCGTCCTCGCTTCCCAGCATCCCGATCCTGAACTCATCGAAAGACGCAACATCTGTCACGTCACCCACCGGAAACTCATTTGGTACGGGCAAGACATTTGTTGCCCAGACACCAAATGTTCCGCCGCTGCCTGATGTCAATGGGGATCGACGTCAGAGCCAGCTAGAGCAGAAGCGTGCGCCTTTTGTCGATAGTGTGGATCGCCGTCGCTCATCAACGGCAACGACGGCATGGGGCCGCTTCCCAGACATCGACGTGGCCTCCTTTGGGCGTCCGCGTGCTGTTGCGTTCCCGCATCAGTCGGCAGACGCGGTCACGTCCTCGCTCGGCACGCTCGTCCCCAAGCCAGCCGGAATGGTACGTCTCCGTCGCTTGTGTTGACTGATGAACTGAGGGCTAACGCGTTGCTTGCAAAAGCGAACGACGTCGAACAAGGACGCAGGCATCGAGTGGATGCAGCAGCTGCTTCAGTCGGTCTCGTCGTCAATCAAGCGACTCGAAGCGCCTAGCTCGACTGACAAGCGTCGAAATCAGAGCCCATCTCGAAGAATGAGGGGCGCTCCCGCACCGTTCACTCGCTCGCGGACGATCGATCGCGTTCGCTCTGCAGCAACTCAAGCGGCAGCATCTTCCAGCACCAGTTCTGCTGGCTTCCATCGCACCTTGACACAACGTGAGGCTGAATGCGGCAACATCTCCACAGGCTCTGCTCATGTAACGCTACACCGGTTTCACACCGTACGGAGTCCAGAGTTCCGTGGTGAGAGAAGACGTAAAGCCGGGCTTCGCGGACGCGATAAGGCCGAGACAGTGACCGTGGCACACGCAAGCGGTGGTGTTTGGCTCGCCACGACGTCGGAGTGCAGCTGTGGTCCCCGTGTTGCTCAACTGTTAAGCATTCTCAACGATGCTCAGCAGCAGGTCAAGCAATATGGCTGCGACAGCGGAAGCCAGCACGATGTGTTCAAGGCGCTCGGGCGAATGGCAGACGCGGGCAGCGCACTTATTGACGCGCTGGGCGAGTGCGGACACCCTGGGGAGGCCAAGGTTGTGTTTGAAGACTGCCTAGCCAGCTACAGTCACGCAAGGTCTGGCGAGAGTGCGCTGGTGTCGCTCGAGACCATCGCAGACAACGGTGAGGGCGGCGCGTGGCGAGCTTTCAGTGCTCTTTTGCGCTGCTACGTGCGCAACGGGCTCGTGCAGCGCGCGTTTGACCTCCTGGCCCAGGTCAAAGTCCGCGAGGAGAAGATGCTGGACCCATCAATCGGTGTGCTGGGCTTTTCTGCGAGCGTTGTGAGCGCTGAACGACAAGTCGTGCTGCAGCGCGTGTACGCGACCTTTTCGGCCGGGAACCTCGGTCTCGCGCTCGGTTCGCGCGACGCTGTTGCTGACAGCGGTTGCATGGTAATTTCGACAGGCAACCACGTCGACTCAAGTCGTTATGCATCCTTTGACCGACAATTTCGAGGAGGACGGTGTCCATCGAGTGTAGTTGAGCCCAACGACGTGGTGGAGACGGTCAACGGCGAAATGGTGCTCCACTATCCTTTCCCGACGATCGTCGCGCGACTCAAGCGCGCGTACCGGCCCATGACCGTCACGCTGCTTCGTGGCATGGCCAAGGCCACCAGCCTCCACGCCTGGTGCCAAGAGCTCTCCGGAGATCGTGCTTCTGTCATCGACCCGTCGGTGACTGTGACACCTTCCACCGCAATCGACTCGCAGTCACTGGAAGGCGACACACGCTCAGCATTGTGCGATCGGTTCGGACTACTGCCGAGGAGCGGGATCCGCATCACCACGGTCGCGGACTGCGCTGCATGCGGATCGCGCACGTCACTCGCTGATATCCAGGTGGGCTGGTCCACGACGGATGAGAACGACTACACGACTCGATGCGCGCGTTGCGAGCGTCGGTTTGTGCCTCGATTAAGCGTCGAGATGGATCATTGCGACGCTGGAAAAGCTGTAGACGTTCATGTCGAATACCTGTCGACGCTGGTTGTGCGCAAGGAGCTGGCGAACTTGGCGCAGAAGCTGCCGCTATCGTCGCTGACGATGGCGCAGTTGCGAGCGCGCAACCCGCGCATCTACTGGAACGTCGTGGTCAAGTTGCTCGCGCTGGCGTGTCCACTCGACTTCATGGATTTACCCGGCGCGCCAGCGGCGGACGAGGAAGGGGAGACGATGAGTGGGTTTGAAGGCGATGATCGAGCGAGTGAGAGCGCCAGCAGCGAGGTATCCGCGAGTTGCGGAACGGAGCCCCGGCCGTTGACGGACGACGAGGACAGCAGCGACGACAGCGAAGCCAAGACAGGTGACGACTATAATGATGACACCCACATGACAGAGCACGCCGAGGATGAAGAGTGCGATGCCGCAGACAACAACAATGAGGATGGGAAGTTGGACGCGGTCGCCAAGAACCCCGAAGCCGACTGCTGTCATGGTGGCAACGATATTGCCGACCTTGAGCGGGTTTTCTTGGCGACGGTGGTGGCTCACACTCGCGCCGGTGGATGCGAATCGCTTGACGACGTCGCTAACAGAGTGTTAGAACTGCTGCGGCGCCGAGCTATTCCGGCGGGCACGCATACCAACCCCATCTCTTGCCCGACGGTCAGTGCCAACGTCAAGGTCAGTCCTTCGGAGCTTGATGAGCGCGTGGAACTGAGGAAGCCTGTCGCCGTGCATCCGCGGCGGTAATACCCATGTCTAGTCATCTGCGAATCGTTACAGAGCGACCTCTGCACGATCAAGCGATCCCCCAAGTAATAATAGAGCTCGAAGACACTTTGGCTTCCATTGTGCCCCATGGAGAGACCGATAGCACTGGAGCTTGGCTGCACCGACCATCTCGCGGTGAACGGCAACGGCGACGGGTGTGCGAGCGCAGTGACAGTTCGCTGGGACCGAAGAGCGCAGTGCTTTCACGTTCACACGCTTCCACTCCGCGTGGTTGGTAAGCAGCCGACCGACGGCGACGAACATGAGCGCGGTATCAAAGGCGACCATGATGAAGCGGATCTTCCAAAGCTTCTCGTGTTCTTTGACGACGCGATCTGTCGTCTAGACGTGCCCGCCGACGTAGAAGCAGCGGATGCAAGCGACAACGCTCCCCGACTCATCTTGTCAGCACTCAAACGTCTGGCAACACAGCGCGACGATGTGTTGGAGCGCGTTTTTGCCTCGAAGGCGCCGCTCTCATGGCTTGAGCAGTTTCTGCCCAAGTGGCAGACGCGACTGGTGTCATTGGTGACCCTAGCAGACGCAGCGTCGATCCATTTCTCGCTTTGGCTGGGCCAGGAGCTGCTCGTGGTCGCCGCGGGCTTCCAGATCATCGGGAATATATCTGAAGCACGAAGCACAAGTGCTCTGGCGCTGCAAATGGCTCGGACGTTACAAAAGAGATCGACACCAGCCAACTTGACTAGTCGAGCTGCGGAGCTGCAGCAATCAGCGAAGCGCGCGCTGATCGCGTATGTCGCGTTTGATACCGCGCTCACGAAGAACTGCGAACTGCTGGGTCGGCACGAGCCACCGAAAAAGATCCAAGCGCAGCTGACCAGCAAGTTCGGAGCGCTGCGACTGCGCGCGCCACTGTCCGTTCCGATCCTGACCGCCGTTACGTCACTGATGGAGATGCAGCAGCGGCATGCTGTGATTGCTCGAGTGCTGTCTGCTTCAACGCTCACCAGCCTCAACGCTAACTTGACGCTGCTTCACGCGCGCGCACTCGAACGGGATGGCTTCTGGTCGCACTCGATCGCGGTAGCGAGACGATATTTTGACAAGCCAGGCCTGGAATCTCTTCAGCAGGGTGCGCGTGAGCGACTGAAGGCTCATGTTACTCGTCTCGCTTCACTCCAGCAACTGCGCGACCAAGCGGAGCGACACGCGCGAGTCGATGAGAATGACCGCGCCATTGCAAGCTTCTCGAAATGCTTGGAACTCATGAGAACCGGTCCTTCCAACGACAAAGTCAAGTCTTCGCTGCTGTTGGGAAGAGCGAACGCGCTCCTCGCGATTGGCAAGGCTTCGCAGGCACTACGCGATCTGGAAGCGAGCGTGAAGCTTAACCCAAGCAACTCAGTCGCGCAGCTTGTACTCAAGACGACGCTGCTAGAACAGGAGACCAGCAGGATCAAGGCGCAACTGAGGTCATAGGAGGCAAAGGCAGTCAGTCATCAGCACACAACTTCGTAACAGCACTCACGAGACTCTAGTTCAGCAACGCGCGCTTCTCTATTGCGTTACGTGCGCCTCCGTGCCGACGCGTTACTCGCTCTGCTTGGACTCTCCACCTGGCGCAGCGCCGTCCTTGTTCTGCGGACGCATAGTGTCAATGTACTTTTGGTTGGCCTCGTTGCCCTCGCAGAGGTTGCGCACCGCCACGAGCGCCCACTCACGGATCAGCGGGTTCTGCTCGTCGATGTTGCAGTGCGCGAGCAAGAGCGGAATGAAGCCTTCCTCGCGCACGAGGTCCTGGCGCGCGGTGTCACGGAAGCACAGATTGCCGGCGACACGAATCAAGCGAGACCGATATCCCTCTGGCTCGTTCGTTGGCACCGCCTGCTGTTGATCGCCAGGGTTGCTAGTGCTGGAAAAAGTAGCCTGACTGCTCGGCTTTGGATTCGTTTGACGCAGTTGCCATACGCGGTGCAGCTCCCCAAGCACAGAGGACAGCAGCTCGCGGCACGTGTCTTCGTGGTTGGCGGTGAGTTGGTGGTGGCTGCTGACTGTGAGCTCGCCAAGCACGTCGAGCAGCAGAAGTTTGGACTCGTTCTCGAGCTCGATCCACATCAGCTTGCGCACGGGTTCAACGTCCTCAGGTCGATCTTCGTCGTCCGTGCTGATCAGATACACCCACGTCGCCTTGATAAGCTCTAACGTATCCACCAGCGCGCGGGCTTCGGAACTGTCTGAGCTATTCACATCCGCACCAATAGATGGGGTACGCTGAGTCTCCGAGACGTGGTCGACCCAGAGCGAGAACATGCGAAGCAGGATGAGTTGCTCCGGCGTGACGCGCGACCACAAACGACTGAGCATGTGCGCGCCAACGGCATTGTACAGGTTTCGCGCGTGACCGGTGCGGAACAGCGCGCGAAATAGCAAACAGACCCACTCGAACGCGGGGTCTGTCGGCACGGGCGCGTCAAAAGCTGCGGAGGAATTTACGGCAGAAGACGACGCTACTGGCTTGGGCATGCAGCGCTGCAGCAGCGTGATAACAAGGTTCCGAGCGCAAACCTGCACGTCAACATTGGGTGAGCGAATGCACCGCGCAACCAAGACCAGCCACGTGCATATAGCTGACGTACCAGGTCGGTTCGCCGAGTGGCGGGCGTCGGTGCAGCTTCTGGTGCAGCGTCTTCGACTTGACTCACCATCTCTCCTTCGTTAATGAGGCCACCGTCACTGGCATTGACGCAGTTCAGGATCAGAGCGGCCGTGAACGCGCACACCTTGCGGTGCTCCTGACACTCGACGAGGATTTTCTGGTCATGTGCCATCCATCAATCAAATTAGTAAGAGGACAATATCGGTAATAATATCTCGCGCGAAGCGGACACACAAGGTTTAGTACCTGGAAGTGGTCGGGGAAGTAGAGTTCCCATACGGCGGCTTGGCTCACCTCGTTCCCCGTGATGCAGTTCACCGAGAACTGCAGCGCCACCTGCGCAAGCAGCACGACCGACCTGTTTCTGCCGTTTTCACGCGTCCATCAAGAAGCAGTGGCATGTTAGCACCTAAGTTGTCTCGTCGCGCCAACCCATGTGCAGGGCGCGGTCTGTGTCGACGTACTGTGCGGTGGACTCGTCCTCTATGTCGACCCACTCGCAACAGCTGACAACGACATCATGCGCCTATGACAGGCAAACAGCAAGCCAATCAGTCAGCTGGTCGATGAGAGACGAAGGGCGGGTTGAACGGAGCGAAGCATAGCTGCAAACAAGTACGGGCGTACCAGCTGCAGGCAGTTTGCCGCTCGACAGGCGTCCTGGTTGTCGCTCGAGCCGGCGCAGGCGTTGCGCAGGAAGCGGAACACCGAAGTCGCGGCCTGAAACGAGGCCTCTGCGGCTCTAGCATCGCGCACGACGACGGTTCGAGGCGCCAAGTTGCTGGCGTTGGCTATGCCCGGCAGTTGGCTCTTGTCCACGCGAAGCGTGTACCCAAGTCCGTCGTTCTCGTCGTCTACGTCGTTGACAGCGTCACCGACCGCACTATACGCCGAAGAACTCGCGTCCACACTCTGGCCCACGCTGTTAGCGATGCTCACGGAGACGTTGGCTTGGAGTTGGCGGAGACACTCGCGCAGCGTGTTAGCCGCGACCACCCATATGTCGGTCTTACTGAGCGATTCCCTGTGGGTTTGTGGAGGAAACGCCGAGCGAGGAGCGTTAGTGGACGCGTCAGCTATGCATTAACGTCAAGAGAGGGAAGCGAACGCGCCTGAAGGCCGCGGCGCGGCACTCGGCCGCCAGCACCTCGAAGTCGGCCATGGTGTGCTTGCTTGGTCCTGAGATGGCTTTTCTTGGTGGTGTCCACGCCCCAGTCACGACTTTTTGGTACCCACGTCCCAGTGGGTCCCACCAAACAACAAGGTTTTTTGTCCCCAAACACGTGTGTACGAGAATCGCAAAACTTTATAAATCCCACGAAAATGTCCATTCCAAAGAAAATATCGGCTCATTGTTATGGATTCCTCCCTACACTACGGATCCAGATAACAATGCCTGAGAGCAGGCTATCTACGAGCCTCCTCGACGCATTGCTGCGCCAAGGCACTCGCAGACACTAGTTGTTGCCACGTCTTTCACTAGACAACGCGTGTGGCCTGGGCCGGCCACGAAGCTCGCAATTGGGAAGCATCAGTATGTTCTTCGAAGCGTTCGCGTCGCGGCTCACAGTCATACCAAGACAGCCATTGGATCGACAATGGGGTACACCGTGAACTTCGACGGTACGCTTGACGTCGTCGCTAATCGCGCGTCGACAGTGCTTATTCCGCAACTTTCCGTGGCGCGCCGAGTGAAGCTTGTTGGTCCTGAACTCGTCGATGTGTTCGAACATGACGAGTCCGGCACGATCTCCCGAGGTGGTCTGGGTCGTCTTCTTCGGGCGACCGTGGCCGCTCTGCCACCATGGCGGCGAATTGTCGAATACCACACCATTGCAGCTCATGTGTGCTCTGGGCTTTTCAAGCTGTGCGTTAGCTTCTGCGATGCCTCTTCTCAATTTTAAACAGAGAAACCACGCCCCCGCTTGCCCTCTCGTAGCCCTCCGATGATTCTCAGATCGCAGGCTCAAGTGCAACTTGATGAGAGCGAACGCCTTCGCGGCGACGAAGTGGCAGAGTTAGTGTCACGCTGCGGTTCTCGACGCCGATGCGTTTTGCATCGGCTCGTCGTACGCTCCTGCGGCACCGTCCTCAGATGTTCAACTCGATCTCGCGACGCTATTGGACGAATGCGTGGTGGTGTCGGCTCGTCGTACGCTCCTGCAGCGCTGTCCTTCGATGTTCAACACGATCTTGACGCTGTTCACCCTTCGCACAATAGCAAAGCATTGTCATCCTGCCGCCTGATCACCAAGTTGCCTCTGAGTTACTAACGTATCGGATATTTGCTGATTTCTTCTGAAACATTTAACCGACAGGATATTTGTTATGTGTACTCGCTGACATGTTGAAGACGAGTGATGGTCGGTGGACGTGCTCTAGGTGGACAGTCAGCTGTTGCCCATCTCGTCCAGGCGGACGCTATTTTGGGCAGTGTCAACGGGTGGGTTGACGTTGCCTATTTTAGGCATTTGCCTGCCTGCGAGCGACAGCATGTTGTTGTCACAGTACGATGTGGTAGTGGTTTGGTTTCGGATACATTCACCCCTTGGATGATAGTAAATCACCATCAAGTCGCCTGACAATTGCTTCATTTCCAATGAATGGATCTAAGCTTAACAAGTCCTCGACAGCAGCAACACTGTGCAGTTCAGTGCATTCTGTGAGGTCTTGCATCATCGTTCCAATGTTCACTGAAACCACCTCGCTATCATTAACAGTGGTCGCAATAATGTGAGTGCGAAGTGGAATGGGTGGCGTCCACGCGCACCGCGTGTACTCGGGCCTCACTGGCTCGCTGCTCACGCGAGCGCCTGCTCGTTTGTACTACAGCACGCTATGCGCCGGTCGGATCCATCGCCAGCGTGGTTCCACCTTTGCTCGTGATTGGTCGCCACTTGTGCGCCGGCATACATTTCTTAGGAGATTTATCCTCTGCTCTCCAAGGCGATCAGCCTCGTTGCTTGTGGTTCTTGTTCGGTCGTGACCCTACCCCTTTTAGCAATCTTGCTAATTGTATTTGTAAGGTGTAGGGTTATGGAACTATTTAAAGAGCGTTGATTGGCTTATGAATCGTCATGAGACCTATTCCTACCCTATCCGCGTATCGAAATCATGCCGGAACCACCATCGTTGCAGTTTCCCCGCATCCATACAATTTCCAAGACGTTCCTCGACGACCCTTTTGAAATTTGAACGCGCAGTTGTTGACGGTGGGTAAGGCGGCCCATACATTTTCTCATACCTTGCGCCGGCGTGGTTTGCGAATCCCCATCCCAGAGGGCTGGCCGGCTCGCAATCCCTCCCCCTCCCTATCCAGTGCGGGCCAAACGTGGGTGGTTCAGAGACACGAAGAACGATGGAAAGAGAAAAGAAAAACGCCAGGCTCTGTGTGGTAGGATGTCGCCCCTCCTCTCCTCCCCCGCTCCCGCCCGCGTTAGACTGGGGAAATGTCAGGCGTGTGCGACGCCAGCAGGGGGGCCGAAAGCCGGTCATCTCTCCTGGTTGCAAACCCCTTTATCAAACATCTTGGATTTTGTATGTATCGCACGTCCGAAAAACGCGAGACGAACTTTCTCGAGGGAGCACCGTGCCGCCGCCACTCGCCCCTCGCTTTCATTTCCAGTTTTCGCCCAAGACCAAGAAGAAGACCAAGAAGCCGCCAAGTCTTTTACGACCCGAAAAGATGGCCCGTACCAAGCAGACCGCCCGCAAGTCGACTGGTGGCAAGGCCCCGCGCAAGCAGCTCGCCACCAAGGCCGCCCGCAAGTCAGCGCCCACCGCCGGCGGCGTCAAGAAGCCGCACCGCTACCGCCCCGGCACGGTCGCACTGCGTGAGATCCGCAAGTACCAGAAGTCGACCGACCTGCTGATCCGCAAGCTGCCCTTCCAGCGTCTGGTGCGCGAGATCGCGCAGGACTACAAGACGGACCTGCGGTTCCAGAGTACGGCCATCCTGGCGCTGCAGGAGGCCGCCGAGGCCTACCTGGTTGGCCTGTTCGAGGACACGAACCTATGCGCCATCCACGCTAAGCGCGTCACTATCATGCCCAAGGACATTCAGCTGGCGCGCCGCATCCGTGGCGAGCGCACGTAAACGTCCGACGGCGGAGCAATGAGAGAGGAGGCACGCCAACGCCTCGTGCTATATTTTTTCCCCCGCCCTCGTGGGCCTTCTTCCGCTTTCGTCTATCGACTGTGTAGCTCTTACTGTGTGTGATTTGGCGCAGTACCTGGTACTTTCACCATGCGGCTCCATCCCTAGTATTTAGCCTTATTATTTGCAGTAGGAAGAATGTAAAACGATGTTTTCCCTTTTCAACCTTGGCTTTCATGTAGGACTTGCGTAATTGAATTATGTGGCTGTCGAACTAAAAAGAACACTCAACCATCTCCTATCTTCCGCCCGACCAGTCGGCCATCTACCGAACGCCTGCCGTCGGCTCTACAGTACCAGAATGGAGGCGCCTATCACTTGTTGGATGAGGTGGCCGCCTCGGGAGTCATGCAGGTCACGCCTCGTTGTTGCTGAGCTTGTCGATGAGGAGCTGCTGCTCGTCCGCGATCCGCGTGAGCGACTGGTACTGGAGCAGGTATCTACGTTCGAGGTGCACGACGGCGTTAGTGACGGCCTGCATGTGTAGTCATTCGAGCCGGACGCACCTCTCGAGCTCGGCCTGTTTCTCCTTGATCTGCAGCTCGAGCGTCTGCTTCTGCCGGTTGCGATTGTCGACTTCGTTGTCCACCTTGTTGCGCTGTCCAATCGCCTGCATAGATGACATGATGCGTGAGGTAGTCAGCATCAAGGACGAACTGGAATGACGCAGTAAATCTGGAGGATCGACAAGGTACCTTGAGCTTTTCGCGCTCAATGCGCTTGGCCTGACCCTCGAGGACATCCAGTACGCCCTTGATGGTCTCGTGGAACTCTTCCAGCTCTACAACAAGAGCGATCAGTCAGCTGTTATCCTCACACGCCCAACAACGAGAGGACAGTGCGTACTGGTTGCGAACTGGTTGCTCTCGACCTCGAGCTCCTGCGTGTGCGTGATGCTCTCCTTGTCCAGCACGCGCACGCGGTACTCATCGTCGAAGGAGATATGCGGCTGCTGGTTGTCGCTGCGGCTCATGGTCGACAAGGTCAGGCAACGAAGCACCAAGCTTCGCGGTGACTTCCCTCAGGTGGATCACTTAATGCTCAAGGTTGAATGTGCCACGTCGTTTCGTGGTAACTGTGTGGATCACACCAAAATACCGTTTTAACTGAAAATACGGTAAAGTACCGGTGCTTGAAAACTGAGAACGCTCCTCGTGCTTCCATGAGAATTGCGCATTGCCCAATACACCATAGCTAAGTGATAAGGACGAGCATGAACACAAACATCAAGCGGCTGCGCAAGGAGCTACAGGAGCTCAAGAAGAGCCCCGAGGAGGACATGGTGCTGTTCCCAGAGGAGGACACCATCATGCGCTGGAAGGCCTTCATCCGCGGGCCCAAGGACACGCCGTTCGAGGACCGCGCGTTTGAGCTGGCCATCCAGACCACGCCGCTGTACCCCATGGAGCCGCCCAAGATGAAGTTCGTCACCAAGATCTTCCACCCCAACGTGCACTTCAAGGTGCGGCGGTCTCTCAGTAGTGATATGTTGACCATGACACGGTGCAGGTCCGCTAATCCATCTCTTGCCGCCTCTGACTAATGCAGGACGGCAGCATCTGCCTCGACATTCTCAAGCGCGAGTGGTCGCCCGCCTGGACGCTGCGGGTGCGTAGTGGCAATGCTTCCGCGCTTCGTTCCTCTCTGTCTACAGTTCTAATGATGTAACACCCCTCTAAAATGGCTGCGCTCGCGTAGGCGGCGTGTCTAGCCGTCATTTCGCTGCTGTCCGATCCTGCGGCGGACTCGCCTCTCAACTGTGACGCAGGTCGGTTCGCTGGCCGTCTCCTTGTCGAACGATATCCATGGTGACCTAAGACTCATTAAGCTGTGCCATTGACGTATCTGGGACTGAGTAGGGAACATGATCCGCGCTGGAGACATGCTCGCGTACAACACCATGGCCAAGATGTACACGGAGGAATACGGGCTTCAGGACCTGCCGAAGATCGAATCCTAGGCGGGGCGCGCTTAAGAAAGGAACTTACGGTGCGTGTTGGCGTAGCACTCGTGGTGAACCTCGAGCAAGAACACATCGAGTATCTGTCTGCAGATGTATGCGCGCGCCGTTACTCTTCGTTGTTGGTCTTGGCCAAGTCGCCGTAGTACGCCGTCATGATGGACGTCTTCTTATTGAGCACGACCATCTCGCAGTCGACCGCTTCGTCCGGAGCCAGCGCCTCCAGATCCTCCGCTGGAGTCGTCTTGGGCAGGTAGTACGCAACGTTTTTGGTCAGTTTGCGTGCCATGGCGAACAGCTCGCTGCCTGAGACGCCCTTGACAACCATATCGTCGAGGTCAAAGCGCTTCCGATTGTAGTTGATCCCACCCCAAGGTGGAGACAGGAACACGACATCCGCGCCCTTCAGCGTGGGCAGGATCGCCATCGAGTCGCCCACAATGAACTCGATTTTGTCTGCGACGCCGTAGATGGCGGCGTTGTGCTTGGCCATGCGGATCTTCTCCGGGTCAATGTCGATCGCGATGACCGCGCGGCACGTCTTGGCCAACTGAATGACGTTGCCGCCACAGCCAGCGAACGGATCGACGACCACGTCGCAGCGGCAGCGAGCCGCAATGTGCTCGGCAATCCCCTGCGGCGTGACCGAGTACCAGCTCTCGTGGTCCAGCTGGATGCCTTCGTTGAACTTGTAGAACAGGAGATGACGCTTCTCCCAGAACTTCCGCACCTCCTTGGCCACTGAACAGCACCACGAACAGTCATCGGCTGTCAGCCCCTACACGACACACACACTAATGCCCAAGCCGTTGACTGTACCTGGCGGGCCATTGGTCTGCTTCAGAGTGGAGAGGGCGATCACCGCCTTCTCCTGCTTGCTCTCCGTCACTAATACGCTCTCTGTAGGCACTTCAACCTCCACTTCGACGTTCTCGACCTTGCGCGCCGCCACTTCGCCATCCGAGTCGTAGGTCATGTGCACCTTCTCCACCAGCTTGGTCTTCTTGGCAGCAGTCTGTCTGTCCGGATCCGATCCACCCGCCTCCGCTGTCTCAGAGACGGCTGAGGCGTCGACGCGCTTGTGCTTCTTGGAGCGCGGGCGGCCGACGGCACGCGAGCCGCCGAAGCTCATGGGCAGCATCCCACCCATCCCGGCCGAGGCCATCTCCTTCTGCAGCTGCAGCTGCGCCGCGTCGAACAGCACATCGTACGGGTCCTCCTCACCTTCACCGTCGCCACCTTGACCACCATCGTTAGCGACTAAAGTTCGCTGACGCTTTGCGGCTCGCTTGACATCCCTCCGTGCCTCTTGCCACGCAGTGACTTCCTGTACCAGCCATCGAGTGCGAGACGCGTTTCAACAGTGAGTTGACGCGCTTTCACGGGGCCACCGACGCAGACAGGACAGGGATGTGCCGCGGGACGATTCCTCTGTAATGAGAGCAGCTGCATCTTGCATTAACGGCTCACCTCAGCGCGCAGCGTCTCGCCGCCGACGCTCACGAGCTTCACCACCTTGTGCGGCATCTCGCCACCTTGGACACCAGCGACCCGAATACGATCCGTGCACTGATTCAAATTAAATTGCTTCAGTACTATAATCAGCTACTCCCTCCGGTCCAAAATACTAGTCCGGTTTCCAATACTTAACGACTTAGGAAACGGACCAGTGTTTTGGACCGGAGGGGGTATTTGATTAACTTAAAAGTTCCATTTGGAAACTTTGACCAATAGAATGCCAGTTGTGCAAATCTGGAAGATCACTTCAAGACAGGTGAACATGAGAATGCGAATGCAACGTGCGCTGGGCGTCGCGGTCGCGTGCGCCGCTTGTGCCGCTGCCGCCGCCCTGGAGACTTCACCCGCCGATCAATTGCTGCAACAGCCTCGGCATGAGCCGCTAGAACTGCCAGATGAAGCGCTAGAACAGCCAGGCGGCGACGGAGAGTATGGCCATACCGACAATACCGACACTGGCACAAGCAGTGAGTGGTTCCAGTGGTTCATCCATCCTTCCGCGGCGTCTTTTGGGGTGGCAGACGTGATTGAGACGACAGCGTGGGTGTTTGAGCCGTTAATGAATGTCTCGGTGGCCTCCCTGGACCACTTGCGCCTGGAAGTGCGGTGGAATCTCTCGCGCCGGTCCGTGCCTGCAGGCGGTGAAGACGTGATCTGGGAGTTGGTTACCGTCCGAGACGATGGAGAACCAGTCATCGTAGCGTCTGGCACGCCCATTGTACAGCCCGTCATGATTGAGGTATTTGATGACGACATGCAAGATGGGGAGAGTGACAGTAGCGGCGAAGAGCCAACAGACTCGACTGCCGACGAGGGCGGTCTTGAGTGCGAGTTCGACGCGGACTTCTGCGTTCCGGAGCTCATTGCCATTCGATTACCAGACATGAAGGAGCCGGACGGGCGCAAGGAGCCTGACGACGACGAATCGCCATCGGCATCACCGCTCAGCGTCAACCACTCGATCATATTGGAGTTCTCCCAGCCGACCAACCGACCGAACGTGACGTCAATCAAGGACATCAGCGTCATCGTAGACATCTCAGAGTACGTCGGCGACAACCTGACAGGCGGTTGGTCGGCTGACGGGCGCGTCCTCACCCTGAAAGTGCTCGAGATCGATGAAAGCAGGGCTAAGCCTGCACGAGAACTCCTTGCCGGTCTAGGGAACACCAAGGCGATTCGCAAGAGCCGACAGCGCGACTCATCAAGAGCGCAGCAGAAGAAAGCCACACATTCTCACGTCTCGTACTCGCTGGCGCTGAGTTTCCGCATCGAGCGCGTCGGGAAATACTTCGTGCGGATAACCGCAGTCGCTGGTGGCATCGACAAGTCTACAGCGCGAGCAGCACCAGAGACACGATCTTTCCGCTCGCCAACGTTCACAATCCGGGCAAGTGACGAATCACACGTGGTTCTTGTCGACACGACAAGTAGCAGCAGCTCAGCCACGACCCGCCACATTCATCACAGAGAGCTTGTAAACCCAGACGAGGTCTCAAGTAGCCCCAGCAATTATCAAAATGACTCAAGTTTGACGTGGCCAAGTCTGTTCATCCCTGGCGTATTATCCCACGGTGGCGACGAAGGTTTTGTCATTCCCGAGTCAGCTATTCAGCCGCCAGAAGCACCTCACGTTGGGTCGTGGAGCCTCAGCTTTTGGTTGTTCCTCACCGAGGACGCGACCGGCAGCTTCCGAACGCTCTTTTTTCACGGAGACGGCACGTTCGAGCAGCGCACACCGTCCGCTTGGTGGAAGCCGGACGAGCGGCGCCTCGTCCTGCGCGTGAGCACGGTGAATGACCTGGACGTTGGCCTCGACTCGGGCCGCACGCTGCCATTGCGCGAGTGGGTGCACCTTGGTTTTTCCTTCTACAACTGCTCCGGCAGAATGGAAGTAGAAGCCGACAGCTCTTGCCCAATGCCAGGACCTGACGCCGTAAATTGGGACTACGCGATCGAGTTCTTCGTGAACGGCGAGCTCGATCAGCGTGTGCGCGTCCATGACCAAGTTGTGCGCAACTTCGGCCCGCTTCACATCGGCAAAGGGCCGTGGACACCCGGGATGAAAGGATTCACGAGTGATGTCCGCGTGTTTCCAACGCCACTGCCACAAGAACAGCACCGCCGGCGGTTCCTGCTTGAGAGAAGCAGTTACCCGAGGTACCATCGGCATTATGATGGAGAGAAGGAATTGCCCATGTTGAAGGAGGCCGCGAAGGCACCGACTTCGCAGATCGCGTACGTTTTCCAGCGGTTCATGGCGACCCCAGACGCTTTGAACAGTGATGAAGCTGAAGAGGTCCGGCATCTCGCTTCTCAATGCGATGAGCTGGCTTGGGACAGACTCAACGAGCTTGCGGAGCAGGGTAACGCCGGTGCCCTGGGTCATGTGGGCACTTCGTTTCTGTATGGCAAGTGGAACAGCGTCAACGACGGGTCCGACTGCGTTCCAGTCGCACAAAACGTGACGGAAGCCGCGGGTTTGCTTCACCATGCGCTCCAAGGCGGCCACTTAAACGCGGCGCGGTATTTGGCTCTTGCACTCGAGATCGTCAACACTGGTGGTCAAGACGACGACAACCCGGACGACCTTACACGTGCATTGCTGCCCTTCAAACTTGGATTGTACCATGCCGCCGCGTCCGCTGGGTCGAAGTCAGCATTCGCGCTTCTGGGCAACATCTACCGTGAAGATGACGATGCGCTGGTGGCGGTGGCAGCGCACCACTACGTCCATGCGGCACGTGACGCGTCAGTCGCCTACCACGAGCGCGGTAAGCAGCCGCTGCACGAGATGGATCGCCTGTATGACTATGTGGACTCGGAGGGCCGCGAAGATCTGTCGGCGCGCGGTCAGCGAGGCGAGGACGACGAGTTGATCCAGTACCAGCAAGTTCGTGCCGACCAGCACGGCGACGTGGAGGCCATGACTGCCATGGGCGATCTCTACTACTGGGGCGCTCGTGGTATCCCACGCGACCACGAGCGCGCGTTTCAATACTTCGAGCGCGCAGCCCAAGCTGGAAACGCCAATGCCCAGTGTGCTGTAGCCAACATGCTTCTGAGAGGTGAAGGCGGCGTGGAGCAGGACAATGCGGCCGCGATCGCGTGGTACGAGCGCGCGGCGGAGGCCGAGAACCACCCACGAGCGCTCAACGGACTGGGCTTCATCCACTTCCACGGGTCCGCGGGCGTGGACGAGAACAAGACGCGCGCGCTCGAGCTATTTGAGCGAGCAGCCAACGAGAAGCGCGACGGCGACAGCCTGTTCAACGCCGGATATTGCTACGCGAAGGGGATCGGCACCACGGACGGTCGAGCCAACATGACGCGTGCGATCGAGCTGTTCGAGATCGCCGCGCACAAGTTCGGTCACTTCGACTCGGTCATGGAGCTCGCCGAGATCTGGATGCGTGGCGTCACCATTCGACATACCAGCATTGCCATCACCGGAACAGATGACGAATCTGCTAGTGCTGGGGAGGAGACAATCGACACCATCGACGCTGACTGGACGCGCGCGCTGCCGTACGCGAAAGCGGCGGCAGATGCTGGGCGTTGGGGAGGCAAGATGCGCGCTGGGTTCTCGCTCTTCTTGGCGCGTGACTGGCAGCGTGCAGTCGTTCAGTATCACGATGCGGACGCGTTTGGCGGCTACCCGCTCGCGACTAGCAACTTGGCGTTCCTCTACGACGCGTTTCTCGTTCGCGACGGAGGCGTTGACGCTACCAATCGACGAAAAGAGCGGTGCGCTCTGGAGTATTTGCTTCGCGCACACGAGAAAAACGGGGATCGCGAGGTGCTCGTGCGCATCGGAGACTTCCACTTCCAGGGACTGGCAGGGCTGCCTGCTGATCCTCGCGAAGCCATCGCATGGTACAGCCGGGCGAGCGCACGCGGGGACGACCGTGGTGCGTACAACGTCGGGTACATATACGAGAGTGGCGTCGGCGGGGTCGATGTGAACCTACCGCGTGCGCGAAGGTACTACGAGCGCGCAGTGGAACTGGCAGCCGAGTCCACCAGGGGGCAGTTCGCATCAATGCCGGCACGACTCGCGCTGTTGCGTGTGGCAGCACGCGAGTGGGTGCGTGGATCTCCGATGCTTGAGGCGCTCGTCAATGGGTTGGGCAGCAGACACGATATTGGAGGGCTTGGGACCGACAACGCTCGCGTCCACAATGATCAACAGCGCTCAGTTACGGGGCTAGCGGCTGTAGTCGGGTCAACCGCGGTAGTTGGTGTGGTGCTGGTAGTGCTGACGAGGCGGCACCTCCAGTTTCTGCGACCGAATTGATAATCACCACGATAGTAGAGACACCGCATATTCCAAAACCGCACTGACCTCGGGGATGGTGCTTCATCAAATCAGCTCTGCATCCCGTGATAGTGTCAGCAGCTTGTATTCATGGTGGGGATTGCAGGACAATCTTCCGCTTACGCTGCATCGGACGGTTTGAACGTCGACACGAGGTCGAGCGTGCAGCGGTGCGAGCATCCAGTCGGACACGAAGTCTCGCTGGCAAACCACTCCGCCAGGTGGTGTAGATGGCCGCCGTGAGAGCACACGGGACACCACACGTAGAGCCCACGCACTGGGAGTTGGCTGCATGAGAAGGCGCAAATGATCAAAGTCAGTGACGGCAAATTATGTAGTCCACGAATCCGAACGGTGAAGACTTGATGACTCACCAAATGGAGCACCGCGAAGCAAGGTTGTTGCAACCTGAGCACAGCACGGGGGTCGAGGACGTGCCGATGGCGGCGTACGAGTCGAACGGCTTGTTGCACTGCGCGCAGTTGAAGTAGACGCTCGTAGATTTCTGTTCGGGATAGACAGTTAGTACAGCAAGTTGTAGCGTCACCCACGAGCGGAACAAGGTCGCTTACCATGTTCATTTGCCGGATTGACGGGTCCGAGCAGTTGCGTACGAGGTCATTGGCGGCGCTGTAGATCTGCAGTTGGTGCAGCAAGTCGATGTAATGCATCAAGATCTGCTGCAGCCACGCCTTGCCCATGACCTGCTCCACATTCACGATGGCGCCCACCACGACCGCGATCGTCACGCACGACTGGAGGTCTCCGATGTCCGTGTAATACTCGAGCAGCTCCTTCAGCACGCTGTGCCGCAAGTGGCTCAAGTTCCCATACACGGCGTTCCCATTGACGATGGCGGTCGAACCTGAGTTGGGTCCACCATTCGCGCCACTCCCGTTCGTGTTGCTGCGATCGCCCGAGCCATTCACGCCGTTACCTGCTGCGCCGAGTGGGTTGTTGATGTCGTACGGGAACGGGTCGAAACCTTCCATAGCTTGTGGGTTCACAAAGTCCAGCTGCTCTAACAGCATCGCGGTTTGGTTTGTATTTCCACTGTCACCACTGCCGCCGGCGTTGCTGTCATTGTCCATGCCGTCGTCCGTTGAGAAATCTTGGGCTCCGCCGAACGAGATGTTTCTCTGATGATGGCTGTCGCGACGGCCATTATGGTGATGATTGGGGTCGTTGTACCCAGAGTGGTCAAACGACGCTGACATCGTTTGCTGACGTCGCTTCTGGCTCGTCGTTGACGTGTCAAGCGCCGCCGCAGCCGCTGCTTCTGCCTCGGCTGCGCCAGCTTCATCCGCACACAGCACTTCAAGGATGCGCCACATCTGACACAGATGCGTGTTGCCCGTGACGAACGCTGCGAGCGCATTGTGTGCACACATTTGTCCAAAGGTCACTCCTTCGCTCGGGAACAGCTTGTAGTTACTTGCGAGGAACCGAAATGCGTGCTCGTCGAAGCCGAAGGACGCTGAGAGGTGCTGGCCGTGCTCAAACTCGGCCCGCATCGCTTCAACTTGCTTGCTCACCAGCAAGTACTCGTTCTTGTCACCGTGGAGGATCTTCTCCAGCTGCTCAGCGCTCACGACGGTCTGAAGTGACAGCACCGACACGAGCGCATGCGGTACGCCGTGTCTATTTCCCGCGAATGGTTTAAACATGGGCGACGCGGTCAAGGATCCACCATGCCGTAACGAGTCGATTGCGCCGTCCCCACTGCTTGTAGTGTTACCTGTTGTGATGCTGCTCATGCTCGCGGATTGCTGGAATGGATGGTGATGAGCGGTCATAAGTGGCGACTGCGCACCGAGATTACCGCTGCTAGTGACCGTCCGACCAAGCGCGCGCGGCGGAAGTGGAGGCACTTGAGACCCTTGAAGAGGCGTGTGTGGTGGTGTCTGGGCCAATTGGCTGCGTGATCCTGACCGCGAACCACCGGGGCCGCTGAGATGAGCTCCTCCGCTGGTGCTCGTACCAGCATGGTGTGTCTCTGGGCTCCCAATATCGGTAGCGCGGCCGTTTGTGCCATTAGTAGCCACAGCTGCTCCTCGCCTATCGATCCCTGCAGCTGGTGAAAACGGCGCCAGTAGGCCCGTCGACGACATTGCTTCCACACGAAACAGCGCGTTTGACGGGCTTGAGTGCCGATGAATCTTCAGCGAGTGACACTCGCGGTCTGTACATCAAGTACAACAGCTCCGAGCGTCAATACGATAATTTCACTATTGAAGCGTGATAATCAACGGGCATCCGTACCAACATCATCGTGGGAGAACGCGATGCGGCCTCTCGAGTTGAGCGCGAGTGCCGCAGTCGGTAAAGACTCGTAGTGCTTGAACGAGTGCGCGAGTGAGTGCAGCTTGAGCGTTCCATCCTTCGAGCACGCGAGCATATGCTGCCAATAGTTGTGACCTTCCCATTCAGCACTCGACGATGCTGCCGTGCCCTCCATAGCACTGCTACCAGCATCACCGCCATTGACACCTCCGCTGATTGCACCGTGCGTACCGTTGCTGTTCCCTCTAGTTCCTCCTCCCATTGTCATGGGTGTGTCCATCCAGCAAATGCCAGACGCAATGTCCATGTGGCCCTTCATAGAAGCCACAGGGATAAACGGTCGCTGCGTGTCCCACACGTGAATGCTGTTGTCCATGAGCGACGCGCTGGTAGCGATATGGTCATCGCAGTTGGGGCGCCAAGCCACGCGGCCAACACTGGCGATTGTCTGGATTGTCTGCTTCGGCTGTTTCAGATCCGTCAGATCCCACACCTTGACGTACCGGTCGCGCCCGCCAGACGCGAGCAGGTTGCCGTGCTGAGGATGCCAGTCGATGCTCAGCACGAGCTGCTTGTGCGCCGTGAACTTGAGCTCGGGCTGCAAATTCTTGCGCATATCCCACACTTGAATGATACCGTTCTCAAACGCGGCGGCGAACTTGGTCGGGTGGAAGCGCGAAGCGCGCACATCACGCACACTCTCCGACTTTGGCTGGTACGTAGACGTCGCCTTGCCGCGCTTGTCCTACAGGACATGACGCGCCAACAACCATTTAGCTGCAAGAAGTGGCCAGGACGAGCACAAGCTCCTGCGAACATACCCACAGCTTGATCGTCCCGTCCTGCGACCCGCTGATGAGCACGTTCCAGTCAGTCGTGTGCCAGCAAATGCGGTTCGCGGCGCGTCGATGCCCGTTCAACACGCGCTCTGCCGATTGGGACGCGAGGATACTCGTAAGAAGGCGAAGCGCAAGGATGGGGCGCGCATACTACCGCACCTTGAACGTTCTTGTACCCCTCACGCTCCAGGTTCCAAATGACTACGGCGCCGTTGGTCGCCGCCGTCGCCAGTAAGTACTCGGACTCTGTACGAAGCACATCAGTGCCGTTTTTCCATCGGAAAAGCGATCCATAGACTCACAACACGTACGCGGGTGCCAGCGAATGTCGTTGGTGCTGAAGTTCAGACCGGGTTTGCCGGTCACGCGCAGGTTGCGCTTCTCTGTGAACCCCGTCGCGTCCAGCGCCACTACCTTGAGCACTGCCGCAACGTCCTACAACCGATCAGTCCAGCACCACACCAAGAATCCGTCGCCTGCAGAGCATGCGCACCGTCGCGGCCGCCCACGGCCACCAGCCTGTTGCTCGGGGACACGGATAGCGCGTTCAGCGGGCCGCTGAAGTCCATGGACGCGCGCACGCTCTGCCTCACTGGAGGGCCCGGCGCCATGTTGCTCCCCCTCCCTTCTCCTATCCTTGGGTATCAATACTCAAAGTCGTCCTTTCCAAAAGCGACTTGATTGAGGAAACTGGGTCGAGTACATTTTATAACCAATGGGATGATAATATTCATGATTGGAGTGTTTGATTGGTTAAAAAACTGTAGCCATGGATGTTGCGCGTATGTTGCGCGTATCGGAGGCACCACCCACTCCATCTGGTTTGAATAACCGTATCCAGGTATATATGTGTAATTGTTCTAAAAGTCGTCCTAACTGACCATCTTCACTGTGTAATACTCCCTCCGGTCCAAAATACTGGTCCGTTTTCTAAGTCGTTAAGTATGAGAACCGGACTAGTATTTTGGACCGGAGGGAGTACTAATTTAAACTACACCTTGTTTTGAATATTCGGACAAATTGGTTCGGATGCGTCGGATCGCTTTTCGTGATGTGCACCTTGGAGCCGATACACGAGCGAAAATCGAACAAGAGAACACCGCGAGATGCGGCAGCTCCGAGCGGAGCATAAATCCAAGGAGAAGCAGGAGGGCGGAGGCGGCTGGCCGTCATAAGCGCGCTGGACGTTGGTGGATTGACGCGAGGGCCCGGCGAGTCGGCGTTGACGCGGCCGCCAGCCACTCTGAGATCTGCAGCCTCCACCTCACCGCGTCGACCTCGCTGCGCCGCATCATGGGCGGGTGCCACAGCGGTTGTCGCGCGCCGCCGCCCGAGCTCGAGTACTACGACGCCTGGCGACACAGCGTGCGTTTACTGCCGAGCCGCATCATGTCGGTGCGCTGTGGTAGTCCGCCCTAATGCACTCGGTGGTACTGACGCAGGTGCCAAAGAAGAGATCGAAAGAGCACGTGAAGTCGAGCAAGAAGGCGCTGCGCAGTCCTCACCGCTGCGCGCTCGGGCCAAGCGCAGTTGGCGTCGCCTTGTCACCCATCAAAGCATGGGTCTGTGCCGATGGGTGCTGCTCCATCCGATGGAAGCTCGACTACGAAGGTACGCAGCTGCTATGCATTGCTTTGTACTCCCTCCGGTCCAAAATACTGGTTCGTTTTCTAAGTCGTTAAGTATGGGAAATCGGACTAGTATTTTGGACCGGAGGGAGTACGAATTAGGCAGACCCCTTGACGCCGCGTTGCACCTCGTAGGGTTTCTTTTGTGCAAGGCATATGCGGACATGTCGCCGTATGTGGTCACCGTAGATGATACCCGGATGTGCCGCTGTGTCATCTGCGAAGGTCTGCCATCTGCGCTGGTGAATCGACGAGCGGAACCGGCGTGGTTGCGCATCGACCGTTTACAGAGGAGGACGGCGTCGAAGGGCGACCGCGCAAGCACTGCGCTCAGCAAAGCGATCGGCAGAGCGAGCTTCTCGTCTGGTGATTCGCTCACGGACGACGAAGAGCTCCTGCTGTGAGCATCCACGCACACCTATGTTGGGCATTTCCGCTATCTATGATCGAGCTTTTCTATGCGTGGATGGATGTTGTAGCAGTCCCGTCCAATATGTTATTTTTCCCATCAGTTCACACTCGAAACGCCTCGCCATCCCGACGCGTTAGCTGATGGCGCTCATTGGAACTCATGGTAGACGCTACCTACGAGGTGCGTTGCCAGCGGACATGTGCGCGCAACACCCTGGAATTTGCATTGCGACGCCGATACTGCTGTACGCGATGGAATTTCGCTAGGCGCGCCGACTCACAGCAGAAAAGTGCGCCTCGGCGGTGCGATCTTGATACGCAGGGCCAACTGTGATGTACATGCGCTCTGTGAATGACCTCCCCCTGACTCGGCCCATTCACATCGCCATCTCGAGCGGACGCACATTTCGACCTCGATAGACCACAGTTGGACTACAGCAGCTCGTCGACAACTTCAAGGATCAAATTTGGTGAATTTCAGTTTAGGAAGATCACAATTGATTTTGACACGTGCTGCATTGTTTACGGCCCAGGGAGTGAATTACTTTGCTTTATTATGAACTGCTGACGGAATGTCGCATGTCTACAGTTCATTTGCGACAGCGTCGAAATGATAAAACATCGAAATGCAGCTCATTGTGGTGCATCAGCTCCTCAAAATGGTCGCTGACAACGCATTTGCTTGCTTCCACGACGCTCACTGCAATGCGAACGGGAATTTCGCGTTCGTGTCCATGCCGCCGTCTCCCTGAGCCTCCTTGTCCATTCACCTGCTCGCCCATCTTCTCTAGTTCGGGTTGGCGTGTTCACATCTTTTGATCGCGTCCATGGCATCGCCTTCGACTGGAAGAACAAAGCAAAATAGCGGTGGACAGCGCCCCCCCCCCCCCCATCCTCTCCATGCGAACACGATCCGAAACCTTTTTGCTGCTCATTATTACTTGAGGAGCCGCAAGGCTGGGCCCTCCATCAAACTGCGGCGGACTTCCTTCGTCGCCTGGCTCCCGTCTAATAAGTTCATCGTCTTTTTTACCCAAAAGATCCGAAAAAGTCCAACACAAAAGCAAAAACAAACCTTTGGCGCGGTCCGCATAATCAACGACCTTGCGCGCTGGTCCTGCCGACGGCTCGAGGGAAAAGCCCTTGATTCCCCCGAGTTGAGCCTGTCGACGATCATTCCAAAGCTCTGGTCTCGAGCGCCGCGGCCAGGGTGAAATACTATACTCGTCCTCCATCCTCTCGTCCGTCGCGAGCTCACACTGAAACGGAGCGAGCGAGTACAGCCATTTGCTCCTGCAGCCGCGCATCCAACTGCGAGTAGGCCTTGTCGCTGGCAGCCAGGTCCTTCTCGACGCGCTCGCGCCACTGGTCGATCACCTCGAGCTTCTGGATCACCAGCCGCTGCAGCACGATCACCACGTTCTCGGCCGCGCGCAGGTTGCGCATTCCTTCGATCGCGAGCGCGCTGTGCGGGTCGTAGTGTGTGCGCGAGCGCCGTGCAAAGTCCGACACAGCCTGTGGGAACTTTGGCGGCCGCGCGTGGATGATCTCGGGGGCGAACTGCGAATATCGTCGGCGGGCCTCGGGCTGCACGACGTGCGATGCCTGCTCCACCAAGTGGCTTGCCTCGACAGCGAGAGGGTAGGCTGACGTCGCGAACTCGCGGACGCTGCCAGTGTAATCGGGCGCAACGACTGTCGCAAGCGCGACACGCAGCAGGTGCAAAGCCTTGCGGTACATGCTCTCGACACGCTCGACCTGCTTGAGCACGCTCGACGCAGCCTGGATCTCCGCCGAGTAGCTCGCAATCCGGGCGTGCAGGTCGATCGCGTCCGGAAGGTGAGCCGACTGGAACAGGTTGTTAAGAATGTCCTGCTTCTCACGCTCCAGTTGCTGCAGCTCCTCCTGGACGTCGGCGGGGCTCAGCATAGCAGACATGGACGTCCTCGAAGACGTCGACGAGGATTGCCGCGAGGTCATCACAGCAGCAGAAGAGTTCGCAGGATTATCCGTGCGGGCCGACGTCGACTGGGGCTGGGGTAGAGGCTGGCTGATGCTTGGGTTCATGAACGCGGCAAGCGACGTCCGCGACAACATGGTTGACTGCCGCTCGAGCCTCTCCAGCTCCTCGTCGACGCGCGCGGCCTCCGTGAGCTTGTCACTGAGCTTGGCACGCAGCTTGGCGAGCTTGGCGGCCTTGTTAACGGAGAACATACGGCGCACGGTGCCGCCGCGCTCCTGGCGCTCCATCTTGTCCAGCAGGTCCTTCTGCGACTGGATCATCTTGCTCGAGCTCTGCTTGGCGCGCCGCAGCTCGGCACGCACCTGGACGAGCTGGGCGCCATCCGCGGACTGGTCGGCCGACGACGACAGCCGCGCCACGCGCTCGATCTCCTGGCTCACCTGTTCGTACTGCGCGAGCAGTCGCCGGTCCAGCACGACCGAGTTCGACGCCTTGAGCAGCGACGCGGACGACGGCAGCGACGACCGCGACGAGCTCAGCGGCGCCGCTGACGCCGTGTCCGCGCGCCTCCGGCTCCCGCGGCGCGCGCTCGACCGCGCGTTGGACGACCCCGACGCCGACGTGCGCGGCTCGGCCGCCAGTAGCGGGATATCCGTCTTGTCCTGCGCCTTGCCGTCCTCCACCGTCGTCGTCGCCGTAGGGTTCCCAGCCGTCTCAGTCGCCGCAGTCGCCGTCGGCGCGGCGTTCGCGGGCGCCGAGGCCGCGTCCGGTTTCTCCGAGGGCGCCGAGGCCGCGTCCGGTTTCTCCGAGGGCGCCGAGGCCGCGTCCGGTTTCTCCGAGGGCGCGTCGGCGCTCGGGGCGCTCGCGCTCTTGCGGAGCACGCCCATGGCCGCCGTCGGTCAGTCTTTTCGGGTCTGCTCGGGCGTCGAGCGCGGGGGACCGCCTTGCATGCACCGAGGGGGGGAAGGGGGGGGGGGGGTCTCTCCTCTCCTCTGGAGCGCCTGTCTTGGGGCAGGGCGGAGCGCGGAGCACAACACACGACACACGCAGACACACGACACGAGAAGTGAACGAAAGCGAATGTCACTTGCGGGCTCGTGGTCGCTGCCAAGCGCGCGGGTATACAAAGATCAAGTCTAACGCGCGACCGTCGACCGTCCTTTCCGTTAGTATCACAGAGTGCGAGCGAGAGAGAGAGAGAGCGCAAAAAGACGGCGGAAGGTGGAGAGCGAGGGATAAAACCTCGGGCGAGGAAAAACCTTATCTCGTCCTTCCCACACAACAACATCTTCGCATCCAGAGACACTGGCTTTTGGCAAATAGGGATAGGGAGCGAGTTAGGGGTGGGGTATAACATATGTTTGCCAGTATATCAAATGGCTTGCCTGTAACCACTAACTGTGGTGAGTCCCCTTACCCTACCCTAATGGTTGATTCAGGAGATCCAGATTTTTTTGACAATCTTATTTTCAGGAGCAGTATTTCGAAATGACTTGCCAGAAGTATGAACAAGATAATCGTTTAGCTGACGCTTGACGTGTGCAAAATCAAGATGTGAGTTACAGTCTATCCTCTGTTCTTCGCGACCTGAAGAAAGATAAATTGTAATAATCTATATATCCAATATAATAGTTTGAAACATTATTCATAACTCAAAACCTACTTTTATTTATGATCTTTTATACCATATATATACCGCTTTCGCGAAAAGCAAAGATAGACTGTACACATCTCAAGTGTGACCAAATTGTAGAGCCAAAGGCCACAAGCAGTGGCGCCAGGCGTTGCACTGTGCAACGCCTTCACATCGTGTGTTCGTCCAGCATTTGACCCTCTTTTCTGTCTACTACCGTGGCTTGCCTGGAGCAGATCATGTGGGCTTTCGATTGATCGACCAATCAGTGTACAATGCGGCGCTAGCTTGCTGCTGCGTGTCCGGTTTTAACATTTACAGAACTTCAAAACTGTAGTGCGCAGAGGACCAGCCAACGACTAACCTTCAAGCGCGGGGACGCGTGTTTGAGCAATCTGAATGCATTATTCTTGTCTGCTCTGTGGCACTGAACAGGCGGTCAACCCGAATGAACCGGTCGCCCGTTTGCGTTCGCGGAAAACTGCCGGCGCGGCCAAATTGCGTTTTGTTGAGCGCAACGAGCGATCAGCGACTGCCTCGCGACTAACTCTGGTGCCGAGTCGGCTTCGTCACATATCTACACCCTCCTTTGTCTGGAGATGAAAGAGCACGTCCATTGCCTCCACTCACCTCGCCTCATCTATCCACCGCTGTGGGTCACTTGAGCAGTCGGCTCAGGTTCAGAAGTAACTTGTTAGCATTCCGCAGAGACGCGTGCGCCATGTGCCCGGTCCATAAAACGATACGTGTCTCTTATTCACAAATTGCGTGCGTCCTCTTTCTTGATCCTTCGTGATATGGAACCAAAAGATAAGATTTTCAGGCGATCATGCAACCTTCCGCCCTGACTGCCGACTAAGATTTTTTCCTTATTCTGCTTCAACGTTGGCGATAACCGCTCTGGACTCTTTTGGAGTCGACCACTCGATGCGAGCGTGTATTAGTGCACCAGGGTAAAACACAAGGGCGCTAACCCAACGATGCGGGGACGGTGCTCGCTGCTCTGAGTGGGCATCCCGCATCGCATCGTGTCCACGGAATGCTTATTCGCGTATACTGCGCGCGTCGCGTCCGTTGTTTCCTGGATAAGAAGTCGTAGCGCGGAAGCCTCCTGGAGGCTAATTCCACGGCATCGTGACGATTGTACCATTGTACCGTACAGCACTGTGCACAGAGAAACCGTACTGGTAGCGCATTCCGACAACTTCAACGTCCCAAGAGTGTTGGCTGCTCGCAATGCCCCGCACCAAACACCCAAACATCAACGTCAGAAAAAATTGACCCAAACCTCCAATAGTCTTCAAATAACCCATTCACCCAACTGCAACTGTTTTACCCACTCGAACCCCAGTGTGGGCCACACCATCCAACTTTGAAAAATCCCACCCGCCGAATCGGTTACACTGAGAGTAACCTATCGTACTCTAGGTGTACGTTATACCCCTTCCTCCTTCCTGTCACCCACCTGGGAGAAACACAAAGAAAAGCTCACGCATTCACCTCCCAACACACTACAACAGGGACGTGGTGACGTCGGAAGAAGGCTGCGCCGCAGGGATCTTCATTCCCCGCTTCTTCCCTGCTGCATGACGACGTCCGCGCCCGCGTCCTCGGCCGTCGCGGCCCCTGCGGACGCCTTGGCGAGCACCAAGCCGCGCCAGAAGAAGCGGGACGCCGAGTACATCCCGGCGCACCTGCGCTCGTTCGTGTTCCACTCGCAGGACGACTTCTACGTGTCGCGCTTCTTCGACCCGGTACTGCTGGCGCACCTCATGTTCGAGGGCTTCCTGCCCATCGCGTCCGAGTTCCGCGATCAGTGCTTCCTGCTGCCCAAGCTGCACCGCCAGCGCTGCATCCAGCTCCTGGCCGACGGCCAGCCCGAGCACGTGCCCAAGTCGGTTAAGAAGCGCGCGCGCAAGTACGCGCTCGTGCTCAACCGCGACTTCGACGCGGTCGTGGCCGGCTGCCACGAGAAGCACGGCATCCCGTGGCTGTATCCGCCCATCGTCGAGGGCTTCCGCGCGCTCTTCAACGCCGGAGACGACGGCATCGAGCTCTTCCCGGGCCGCATCGTGCGCTTCTTCTCGGTCGAGCTGCGGGACGCGCAGACGGGCGAACTGGCCGCCGGCGAGCTCGGTTACACGGTCGGCCGAAGCTACACGAGTCTCACGGGCTTCAGCCGCGTGAACGGCGCTGGGACCGTGCAGCTGCACGCACTGGGGCGTCTGCTGTACCTGAGCGGCATGAAGATGTGGGATCTGGGCATGTCGATGCCCTACAAGATGAGTCTCGGCGCCAATGACGTGGATCGCGACGACTTCCTGGAGCATCTGTACCGCTGGCGCGAGATGGACTGCTTCATGCAGCTCGACTGCGAGGACGACGCGCGCGAAGGGGACCTGCGCAGCGCCAACGGCGTGCACGTCAAGGCGTTGCTGGAGATCTCGCGGGCGCCGCGCATGTTCCCGCTGCCCAGAGGGACCAGTCGCGTGCAGCAGCAGGACACGAGCAGCAGTAGGAGCAGCCGCAGCAGCCGCAGCGCCGACGGGAATGATGA
This sequence comes from Phytopythium sindhum, assembly GCA_023334395.1. NCBI lineage: Eukaryota > Oomycota > Peronosporomycetes > Pythiales > Pythiaceae > Phytopythium > Phytopythium sindhum. The sequence goes on from JAASGW010000021.1 coordinate 44,395, forward strand.
GAACGAGGACGGCTCGAGCGGCGACCGCGAGAAGTCGGACGACGCCGCGAGTGCGCGGAAACAGTCGACGGAAGGCGGGGAGGATGACGACGACGAGCGGGAACGGAAGAAGACCAAGCGGAGCGGCAGCGACGAGTGAAGGCGAGCTCATTGAAGCGGCGGACGGACTATGACGCGACTGAGACTGGAGCAGCGCGTGTACGATACTTGCAATGTTGGAAGTGAGCACGACACTCTCCCCACGAGGTGAGGACGCACAAAACATGGGAACTTACACCTGAGCAGCGTCGCCTTGTTCACTCTTTCTTACGTTGTACTGGTTGGCAATGCACACGCGTCGACGAATGCTCGGGAACCCACCCAGCTCGCCACGCTGGCCGCGATGGGACAGACTCAGAGGAAGCCGGCCTCGGACAGGCTGTTGACGAACAAGATGCTCTCCTGCGTGTTGGCGTTGCGCGCGAGCTGGTACAACACCGAGCTATCCTTGCGTACCCTGGTGATTCAATCATAGCATAGTCAGCATCATGAGCGAAGATTCATACAAGCAGCGCACAAGGACGTACGTGTCGAGTCGGTGGCGGAGGTGGATTTGCGTCTTGCGGTCGTGCCGCAGAATGCCCTTGCCCTTGCGTGAGACGCCGCCACCGGTAGTGGCCGAGCCGTTAGCTCCGTTCGCGGTGCTTGGCGGCACGTACTGGAAGTTCTGGTGGTCGAGCGCCTCGCTAATGACGCGGTAGATGCGCCGGAACTTCTGCCAGTTGACCAGTCCGTCTTCCATCGACTTCATGGCCTCCTCGTACGTGAACAGGTCCTTCACGAGGATGAACCAGCAAGGCAGCCGCGGCAAGCTCTCGGCTAGCGTGAACGCCTGACGGTAGTTGCGGTAGTTCTCCTCGGTCGAGCACGCCTGCTGCAGACACTGGTACTTCTCCTGTGCCGCGGCGCTCACAAGTCCCCACGTGGTCGTGAGTTGCCGAATGCACGGCGCCGAGATACCCGTGACGATCTCGAACATCGTGTTAAAGTTGTTCATCTGGTAGCAATTGTCAGCCACGTCGATGAACAGCGCGATCAGCTTGGCGCGCTCGAGCGCCTGCAGCTGCGGGTGCAGGATCTCGCTCGAAACCCATTCCGCAGTCGCGTCAAAGAGCTCAATGAGCGCCACGACATGCGGGGCGTCGCGCAGCTTCGTCTCTCGCGTCCATGCCTTGTTTGTCAACTCTCGTGGGTTGAGCCGCGCAAAGTAGTTCTCCGCCTCCATGAGCGTCAGCTGGTCCGCGATCTCCTGTGCAGATAGACCAGACAGCGGCTCGATGTTGTCGTAACTAATGCGCGAGCTGCTGCGCACCGCTGCGTTCTGGAGGCGCGAGCGCTGCAGCGTGTCTTGAAGCACGTCTTCCAGACCAACAACACCAGCTGAAGACATCTCGAGGGCAGAACTTCCAGTCGTCACGCCACGCACAATTTTCGGCACCGTGTCGCTGCCGTTGACGATTGGAGATGAGCTTTGCACAGTCGTGAGCGTTGCCGGTGACGGTCGCTGTTGCTTTGGCTGGCCAGCCAAATCACCGCTGCCCGTAACTGGAGCCTGTGCGCTATTCCCACCCGAACCGGAGCGTGAACGCACTTGAAAAATGTCGCCGTTACTCGCTTTGGTCTTCAGCTTCACCATCGATCGTTTCTGCTTCGGGTCCGACGACGAGCGCGCAAGGTTGAGCTTCGACGCTGCTGCTGCCGCTAACGCCTGCAGCTCTGCACCGCGCTCGTGACCACCCATCGTCACAGTCGCCTTGTCAACGATGAGGTTTTCAATCGCCGAGGCTGACGTCGATGTTGAGAGCACTGGTGGAGGCGGGATGCCGGGAATTCCGCCTCGCCCAAACACGTTGGTCGATGCTGAAACAGCCAGCGGATTCAGGAACTGCACACCTGTAACGCGCTGTTGGTACTGCTGCGTCCGAATGAGCTGCGCGACGGTAAGCAGCAGACTCTCGGCGTGTCGGCGGATTGACACAACGGGAGACGTTGACTGGATGTCCACGAGGAACGCCATCAGCTTCTTTTGTGTGCGCCGGTCGTTGGCAATATCCAGGTCGATGAAGCCGCTCTCCTTGATCCAGTACTTGAGAACGCTCAGCAGGCGCATGATCGAGACGTTCGCCTCCATGCTTGTGTTAATGTCCGACCGCGCAGTGGAGATCGATGTAGAGGTAGACGAGCGTTCGCTCTCCTGTTCCTCCTCCACAATCTGGTCTAGCAATTGCTGCGTCTCACGCAGAGTGTCGGCATCCAATTCACCGCACATGGATAGCACCGCGTTGTAGCGCTTGACGAGCTTCTTGATGAAGTCATAAGGCGAGCAAAAGCACCTGTACGTGAGCAGGAACACGTCTCGGAACTCCGTGTCGTACTGGTGCGCGTCTGTGAGTCGTGCAACCAACTTGCCCAGCGATGCGTGGGAAATCTCGCGCTTGCCGCCAGCCACACCACGTTGTGATTCCTCGTACCGAATGCGGATCGGCCGTGAGTCGCTCTTCTTTTTGCTGCGGCTGTCGTCGCCACCACCACTACTGTCGTTACCACCGCCATCACTGTTGGACTTGATTAATTTGCGCGCCGCTCGTCGCGGAGTACTCTGTTTCTCACTTGTTTGCTTGAGCGATGGAGCCGGTGAATCGACTACATCAACTGTGGCACGCCGTGCGCAATGAAGCGGCGTCGACGGTCCCCCAGGCCTGCTCGACGCTTGTTGTCTGCGCTCACCCTCTCGTTCAAGCTCTCTCCACTCGTTTCCCGCGCCTCGCTCCCGTCGTCGATCTGATGTGCTTCCGCTATTGGTCGGGCTGTCCAAAAGCTGTCGATGAAGGTTCTTGCTATCGTGTCGTGCGTCCCTGGCGCTACTTGTGGCGTCGCCGTTCTCATTCGTCGGACTACGAGCGCCAGTCTTCGAAGAGTAGGACCGCAACAATTGCAGCCTACGGGCCCGTTCGTCGCTGGATGCTGTAGTCTGCGGGCTGCGTGGCACCGTCTTCTGCAGCGACACCATTCCGCTCAACTGCTGCTGCGGTTGAGACGGCTGTGATGATGGCGCCACGCGCCGACTCCCGTTGCTTGGGGATGCCGTCGCGCGGCGCTTGACCACCATGCGCGAGGGCTTGTTGGGCCCAGGATGCGGCGAAGAGAATCCGGCGCAAGTAGACGCGTTGGCGTTGGCGGCCGCATTCTCCTCACGGTCGCTGCCCTGCCCCGACGAAGACGACGAGTAGTTGTCCGCGAGCGGAGACTGTGGAGGCGGCGGCGGCGAGACGGGCGATCCAGGCGGCGTCACTGCGCTGTCTGCTGTTTGCAGACCATCTTTCGTGGTAACCCTCTTTTCGGGAAGAGGTGCGTCGCCATCCTGTCCGGCTCCTGTCGGCACTCGGCGGTTGTTCCCGCGGTGGTGGTTGTGGTGATGACTGTGGTGGTTCGAGCGGTGCGGAGTCAAGCGATGCCGGCTCGACGTCGTCGCGGCGGACGACGTGGTTGACGACGTGGATGTGGACGTGTTGCCGGCGCGCTTCTCGCGCTCACCCGCGTACTTGCGACTCGTCGCCGACGAGACGTACGAGGAGGTCGACCCGCCCGACACGCTGTTGGTGCTCGCGGCGCTGGCGCTGCTGCTCGTGGCGCTCCGCATGTCGTGGTGGCTCGCGCTGCTCCCACCGCCGCCGACACTGCCGAGGTTGAAAATGTCGTGGCGCGGCGCCAGCAGCGGGCTCGCGTTCGCCGACCGCGCCGTCTCCCGGTCGTGCGCCATCCGTGCGTCGATCTGCTAGCGACGAAGCGAATCCGGGAATGCCCGAGCTTCGTTAGGACGGACTGGGACGGAGGGGAAGAGAAGAGCGGCGGCGGCTGATTTGCGCGTCCGGTTCTGGGAACGCTCCGGCGCCTCGCGCGCGGCGGCTTCCGCGCCCCTGACGCGCGCGTGCGCGAAGCCTGCAGGCGGCGGTCGCAAGCGGGCGGAACCGGCGGCGGCGGCGGCGGGAACGGACCGCGGCGGCCGGCGGTAACTCCGGGACTGCCGCGGTAATTACCGCGGGCAGCGAGCAAACAAGGAAAAAGGACAGCGAGGCAGCGCCGGCGCAGTATTCGGAGTGGGAGGGAGGCGGGAAGAGACAGTGAAAAGCGCAAGGAAAAACCCACCGCATTGGTGACTGAACGAAACCCAACGCGACGTTAGAAAACACCCAAACACCCACTTTTAACTTGAACTGTGTATGTGGCCGCTGGCGGTATGGGACGGACACGGGCGGGTTTCCATGTGCTAAGTCATACATTTGTGCGGGTTTGAGCCCGTTGCGACTGTCTTCAATAACGTATCGGATTGAAACAGGTCATATTGTGAGAGACCCGAATCAGAAAGGTGGACCCGCTCCTGCCGACCTTTCGACTGTGAAAGGGTATCCATCCTCTTGATCCTCTCAAACTCCCGGTAGCGCAACCCATTTTCGCGATTGAAGAAGATGGAGGAGGCACTTGCGCTATGCAGCATGGGATTTATCGAAGCGGCAGCCGCGGGTTATGCGTAGGTCGCTCACTACTGTAAGTGGCACGAGGGAGGGGCAGCCGATATTCTCCGCGACACAAACCTAGGCGGAGGAGGGTGGCGTTTGCGCGAGAGAAGCTGGGTGGTCGCCAGCGCATCCGGAGCGCGCACGCCACCGAGGAGACGCGTCCTCCCGCACGACCCGAGCGATGCGACCCGTACCTACCGTGCCGCCATCGTGCTAGGCTCTGGTCCAGAACGCCACGGCCTCGCGCGCGCGCGCAAGCTCCTGCGACGAGCACGCGTACGGCGTGCGCACCGCCATGTGATAGACGCACGTCGACGGCTCGTCGACGCTCACGATCTCATCCTCGGCCGCGCACTCCAGGTGCACCACCACCGATCTGTGAGATCACATCATACACGCACAGGAGTTGGTTTAGCAGGCCACGCACTCGCACTCTTGGACAGGATGTCTGTCCACTGCGCACCTCTCGGGGCCGTTCCAGCACTTCTGGCCCTTGGAGAAGTGCATCTTGCTATGATCCACAGCGTTCGCGTCGGTCGTCCCCCAGTGGTCCCATTTACCAAGGCGGACGTAGCCTTGCTTGACCTCGTTGAACGCGCAGAACTTGTAGTTGTACTTCTACTCCATCCAAAGTGACAGCCGTTAGACGATAATCACCATGTTCGTCACATCAAGAGCGAATGAAAGTGCACCTCGATCTTCTTCTCGATGCACTTATCCTTGAGCGCAAAGTACGCGCGGTCGGGGCCGTAGTCCTTGCTGGCGGCCACGATCTTCTTGTCGCGCTCCTTCTCGAGCTTCGCAATGTCCGCGTCGATCTCCGCCACAACCTTACGTAGAGAACTCGCAACAGGTAGCGTCACGCCGCCATCCAGCTCCGGGCTGCAGTAACACAGTCATACGATCAATACGTCGAGCGTCAGAGAAGCAAAGTTTGCGTGGATACATCGCTAGTTGACGTACAAGAGGTAGCGGTAGGCGAACACTGGCGCGTCCCACACGATCCGCGCACCCCACACGGTCGACGTGTACGCCTTGTAGACTTGGCCACCGGCAAGACTGCGGAACCAGATCGAGCGCGTCGGCGATGGCAACAACGGCAGGCGGTTGAAGGCACCCGCTGTACTCAGCAGGTCCCAGATCGCATAGGGAAGGAACGTAACCAGTTCCACGAGCCCTCGAACAGGTGATAGGATGATCCCTGAAGCACCACATATAAGCGTACTTAGAGATACGTATGATAGAGTATCGAATATGCATCGCTTACCAACAGCTCGTAGCGCGTAGATGCCTATCTGCTTGCGCTCTTCGGGTCCCCCGTTGAACAGCGGGCCGAGGAAGTCCTGCCGACGCATTTGCTCAGCAGATCGCTGCCCTCTTCTGCTAGCACAACACACGTTCAACGTCAGTGCGATGGCATCGCGCCACGGCACGAGAAATTAGCGCTCACAACTTGTTGGCAGGCTTCTGCACGCGGTCCATGCGGAAGTACTCGGCGAGCGTCACGCGCGTCCCATCCGGCAGCTCGATCATGCTTGACACACGATTGCCAACAGTATCCAGAATGGACGACGCGCGCTCATCGACGATGGCTTCGGCATCTTCGCCAGCCTCCAGCACGAGATCACTAGCGTCCACTCCCTGGAAGTCCGTGCCAGCGTCCCCGCCACAAGTCTCACCCGTCTCCTCATTCACAACGCACTCCACCCTGTCGGCAGATGGCTCACCATCTTCATCACCACCAGCTTCGCTCGGTTTATTGGCCGCCTTATCGCCGAACGCCTGCTTCTCCCTGGCGAGCTGGACGCGCAGCTTCGTCTCGAGCAGCTCTTCACGAGCCTTGTGCACCTCCACGCGCTCCTTCAGCGCGACCAACGACGAGAGGAGCTGGCTCGTTGACGACTGCGCGTCGTTGACTTCCCCAAAAAACGCAGCGATGTCGCTCTTAATCGCACGTTCACGTTCCGCAAAGCCGCGCTCTACTTCAGTGAGCCGCTCCTGCGCCTGCTTCCGGTGCTCCAACGCCTCGACAGCGCACGTGTTGGAGCACGGCGAGCCCATGTACTCGTCTGACCCGTCGCAGCAGTCGCACACACCGTCATTCACCGCCGAAGTGTGGATCTACAGGCAATTCGGTCCATGTAAGTATCGGGTGCGCAATGCGAGCAAGCAAATAGTCACAACGCCCACCTTTCGCGGGAAGTAGCCGTCGTTTTCGCAGTGGAACTCGCTCGGGGCCAGGTGCGAGCACGCGGACGTGCCCGGCTCGTCCTTGCCGTCGTCGCAGTCGCAGTAGTCGTCGTTCACACGGTCCCGCGGTAGCACAACCGCCTTCCCGCCCACCGCACACTCGAGCGCGTCAAACGCTGCCTGGTCCGACGGCGCGACGCCTCTAACAGGTTCCAGAGTGGCCCCATCGACGCAAAAAGCGCCCAAAGCGAGCGCTGCGAGCGAAAGAGCGGCCGTAGTACGTACGCGCCACCGTTTCCGGCGCGGGGACGACGCGGAGGCGACAGCGAGCGGCGTCATTCGCGTCCGATCTTGGCCCCGCAGCTTTCTCGAATGTTGTTGTGCAAGAGTGGCGTGGGTGTCGACAATAGGAGCGCCTTTTGAGCGACCGGATTGGATAAAAACTGTTGATAAGTCGGATTTCAACCAATGGATACGTCCTAAGTATCGAGGACGGGCACTCCTTTGAGTAAATTCGGGATAGTGACGCTCAGTAGTCCTCGTTGAAGTCGCGCTGCGCGTTGGGTTGCGTGCACAGGATGCTGCCCACGTTGCGGAACTTGGACATCTTGAACAGGTCGTTCAGGTCCTTCTCGACCGACTTGGGCGGCCGGTTGCGCGCGTCCTTGCCCAGCGACGCCTTGGTGTCGCGCGGGTGTGGCAGTTTCTGCGTCGCAAGGCGGACAGCACGAGGTGAGAGCGCGTCAAACGCGGACAGCACGCAAAGCAATGAAGGTAAAACGCACCCCTTTGATCTTCATGTTACTCAGGTCCGGGTAGTCGGTGTGCTCCGTGCTGAAGTCCGTGAAGCGCGCCTGCACCAGCGCCGCAATGTCCTCGGACGGTCTGACAACACACAAGAGTACAAGCGTGAGCGTGTGATCGACTAGCCCTCCATGAGCTACGCGGTCCACTCACTTGGACTTGATGCCGTAGGTCCTGTCGTTCGTGGGGACAAATCCGCCCTTGCCCTTCGCCACGGGCTTAACGAGGATGTCGGGATGCTGCTGTGCAAACTCCCGTGCCTCACCGGCAGTCAAGCATCTAGATAGCATCAAAACGACCGAGTGTCAGCTCCTCACCTCTTGTCCATTGAGCCTCAAAGCAAGACGCACCCGTTCATGATGGCCTGCCGGTTGGTCTCAATGAAGCTTCGGCCCGAACGCGCGGCGGGGGACGGCGTGGCCTGCACCCACTTGCTGATTACGGCGCCCGCGCCCTCCGGGTCGCGCTGGATCTCGTAGCCATACACGTGATCCGGGCTCTTGGCGTCCGGCAGGTCGTACGACGTGCGCCGCACGCTGCCTACTGTACTCTTGATCATCGTACGCCGCAGACTCGACGGATTCTCCTTGGTCATGGCTGCTGTTGCTGCCCGCGCTGCTGCTCTAGTCTCCTATTCGTCTGAGAGTGGCAAACACCGCCCACGTTGAGTCGCCTCTCGCCTCGCGACAAGCCCACTTTCGTGTTCTGGTCGGCCCCGCTAGCAACGAAGCCCAGCCGAGCCACTGCGCGAACGGCATACCGACTCACCCATCTATAAAAGCAGCGCCGGCCGCGTATAATTAGCCGCCCGCCATGCCCTCGCCCGTCGAGAATAGATGACGATACCAACCCGATGAATGTGATCGGCTGATGGAATCAGACCCAGACAACCAGCTCTGCCGTATCAGTATACATATGACGTAGACTCATCCGAATAGATCCTGTATTATCTGGCTCGTCACGTATACTATACACCCCGCCGCTCCTCCTCCAACCATTGGTCGCTCTTCCGACTGCTCCAAAGCGCATAAAGCGGCGACCAGCGGGCAGACAGAAGCGCTTTCGTCCTTCCCGGCACTCCATCGGCTCCATCTCTACACGCACCGCAGGCCGACCATGAGCAAGAAGATTGCTGCGCAGTTGGCCAAGCTTCAGGGCGCCGAGTGGGACTCGGACAGCGAGACGGAGGAGGTCGCAGCGTTCGAAGAGAACGCCGACTTCGTGCAGCTCGAGTCGGCGGCGGCGCCGGCCAAGGCGGCGAACCAGCCCGCGGCCAAGAAGGGCAAGGCGGCCAAGCGGAAAGCGGCGGCGGCCGGCGGCGACGCCAAGGAGTCGAACGTTATTTATTTGGGCCGCATCCCGCATGGCTTCTACGAGAAGGAGATGATGGGCTTCTTCAAGCAGTTCGGCCACGTGCGCCGTCTCCGCTTGTCGCGCAACCGGCGCACGGGCAATTCGAAGCACTACGCGTTCATCCAGTTCGAGGAGCCCGAGGTGGCGCGCATCGTGGCCAACACCATGAACAACTACCGCCTGTTCGACCACGTGCTGTCGTGCCAGGTCGTGCCGCCGCACGCCATCCACGAGCGCATGTTCGTCGGCGCCAACAAGGTCTTCAAGCCGCAGCCCTTCCGCGCCATCGCGCGCAACAAGCACAACGCGCAAAAGAGCTACGAGCAGCAGGTCAAGGTCAACAAGCGCCTCGTCGCCAAGGAGAAACAGAAGCGCAAGGCGCTTGAGGCCCTCGGCATCGACTACGACTTCCCCGGCTACGCCGCCCAAGTGCCCGCCAAGAAGACCCACGTCATCTTCACTTAATTGTGCGGTTGATTATCGCTGTCCCAGTTACGGTCAGTCGCGAGCGTCCTGGGCCTCATCAAGTCCATGCGTAGACACCAGCGGCAGGAGGAGGAGGAGGAGGTGGAGGCTCTCGCGACCGACCTGCTCGTCGCTTTGCATTATAAATATACAATGTCATCCCATTCCACTCACGACATTCCTTCCTACACATTCGTAGTCACCATTGCCGTCGCTACAGACCCCGTGCAACGCGCGATGCATGACCTGTAGGCGAGTTCATGAGCTCTACGTTAGTGGCCATCCGTGGTGGCATGTGTATAGTGAAATACGTATACCTAATGTATACTATACCTCTCGCGGTTGAACTACTGTGTTTCTGATACGGATCCGCTCCCAAGCAGCTCCCATCAAAGCATCAGGAAGGAGGAAGACGGGGAGGATGCCGATGCTCTACGTGCGCGACGAGCAGGAAGAAGGCAACGGGTGTGACCCGAAGGAGGAGGGGCGTGCGTTGCTGCGCGTGCACTCGACGGCGGAGGAGCGGCGCGCGCGCAACCGCGGCAAGCGTGTCAAGCTGCACTCGAAGCGCATGCGGCAGTTCTGGCCGGACGTCGCGCGCTTCCTCGCGCTGCAGGACGCCGTGGCGCTCGCGTGCACCTGCCGCCGCCTACAGCGTCTACTCGAGAGCGATGGCATATGGTGGACGGTCATTTGTACGTCACCACGATCGTCGTGGAACGAAGATCTAATGCTCTAATGATGGATCAACTGCAGGCTGGACGCGTACGAGCGTGTGCGCCGCGAGAAGATCACGCAGCTGCTGGTGCCGCGGACGGTGCTGATGCCGAAGGAAGGGCTCCCGCCGCGCAAGGACCTCCAGCGACTCGTACGATATTGCGTTGTGTCCGCACTGAGGTGGCGGTGATGGTGCTAGACTGACCAAGGTGACTGCTTCTCTAGCTTCATGTGCGCCGCAACCAGGACCCAACCAACGCGCTGCGGTTCCGACTGCGCGAGGCGGAGAAGGAGTCCTTCCGACTAGCAGCGTGGCAGGTAACACACCTCACATTTCACCACGACATCAAGCTGGTGATCTCTAAGCAACTGCGACGAGTTGTGGTTGTCTTCATGAAGAGCAAGATCCGAGAGACCGTGACGATCAACTTGCCCTTCTCGCTCGTGCTCCTGGCGCTCAGCGCGTATGCGTTCGCCACCGACGACGCCACGGAGCGGCACTTCCTGCCCGTCTCCAGCGGCCCCGCGTCGACCGCGACCAGCAGTGCACCAGTCGTCAACCCCGTCAAGACGGTGCGTGAACATCAATCGTACAGTGTAGAGGAGAACAGCGCACGCACTAACCAGTGCTACCTGGCAGTTTCTGCTTGTGCAAGACGTGCTGCTGGTCGTCGCGCTCGCGATCGTCAGCGCCGGGCACATGGCCGACAACGCGCTGTACACGATCGCGGTACTCGCCGCGATCGAAATGGTCATGATGCTGCAGACGCTGGTCGCGTGGAATAGCAAGGAGGTCGCGCTCGCTATCCACGCAGCCGTCGTGGGCGCTGTTCTGACCATCAACCTGACGGTCGCCCTGCGCAAGAACCGCGAGTACCATCGCGAGATCGCGGCCTTCACGCCCTCCTTTTGATCGTAACAGTATCCACTAAGGTGGTCTTCGCAATGGCAACACGATGCGCTTGAACCACACGCATAAATAGTCTACTTTACTCCTCGTTACACCTATGCGAGCCCACACTTTGTCTACCCGTGCAGAGGGTCGAAGCAACTGCCGGGAAGACCAATGAAGCCCCGACGCGCGAGCGGGAGCCTCTGGAATCTTCTTCGTGACGCTAACCCGTCCTCCAGAGTGTCCTCGCGTTCCTCCTGCTGCTGGCCAAAGCAGTTCACGCCGCTGAGCGTCACGCGCCGAAGCGATTCATACAGATCCAGCTCCTCCGAGCGCTCATTTGCGCGCCTTGGCCGGTTCGCCGGATCACTCCGAGCGCGCACCCACGCTGGATCGAGCTGCTTCTTGACCTTGCGCTCCATCGCGCGCGTCAGCTCCGGGTACACCGCTTCTTCTTCGTCTCCCGCTGTGATTGCCAGCGCGTGGGCGTCACTGTGGTAGTACAGTTCCTGCCTTAGAGTCGCGGCGTCTGTGGCGGCCAGGATCAGCTCTTCGTTGGTAAGCGATGGCGCTTGGGCTCCAGCGCGACGGCTGCCTGGCTGCTCGAGCTGGAAGCGCCACTGGCGCTCGATCACGCGCGTCGAGTGCTTCATTTCGCTTGCTAGTGCGCTGGTCGGCTCCTGCTGTGCTTGCTGTTGTCGCTGGACGAGTGCGAACCCGTCTCCATCAATGGTCGGGACGTTCTCCTGGTCGGTGAAGGCGGCGACACGCGCCGGGTTGAGGAACTCCGGGTTCAGGCGCCTGCCGGTCAGTGCGCGGCCGTCTTTAACGCCTGGTCGAGAGTTGGTGAGCGCCGCGAGCGGGTGCGCGTGCGGCGCGGGCGCGGGCTGCGGCGCCGGCTCCTCTTCCTCGACGGCATCATCGTCCTCCTTTTTGCCGCTGTTTCCAGCGGAGTGTGGCTGCTGTGGGCTGCTGTTGCAGCGCCTGAAGTACGCCGAGGGTCGCGGCAGGTCGCGGCGGTTGTGAGGCTGCGGGGGCGGCGGCAGCGGCCGCGGGGGCGTCTCCTCCCCGCGCGCTCTCCCCGCCGACATGCGCCTCGCCATATTGAGATGTGGGCTCGGCAATTTTGAAATGCTGCAGGCGACACCACTCATACTGGATCATAAGTCTTTGTGATGTATCAGTCAGGATACTATGTTCCTCTAAAACTGGGGATAGTTAAGCTGTCTATGAATTCAGTATACAGAATGATCGGTAAAATGCATCAGTTAATATAGTCTAGAGAAAGCGAAATGACCATCATGCACACTGGAAAGCAAGGCAAACGCGTTGTGGTGGTCGCCAACATCTCTTCGGGCGTTAATGGGCTTCATCGCCATCTCTTCCTACCGCCCATGACGCGTCCACCGACTTCGATGCAGCTGTTGCTGTTGCCCGCCGCCACCTCCACCTCATCTATCTAGATCTCTGATCTCTCCTGCTGTCAAAGAGCGAAAAAGTCTACACTGTGCTAGAGAGCGGACGCTCGCCGTCACCCTACAACGACCACTGGAAGCAAAATGCACTGTTGAAATGGAAAACCCTCAGCGCTTCGCTTCGCTTAACGGTCGTAGCGAGTGGCTCTGCCGCGGTTGCTCGGAGCGGACCCGCGCTGCTGGTGCATGCTGCGCAGGCCGGCCTTGAGGGCCTCGAGGCCGCGCGGGACCGGCGCGCTGCTGGCCGAGCCCACGTGGCTCGAGGGGAACGCCTGCGCAGGCTGGAGGCTGCCACCGAATGCCGACTGGATCGGTGCGCCACTCGGACGGCCCTGACCGCCGTGGCTGGAACTGGTGCCCCCACGGTTGCTGTATCCGCGGTCGCCGCCGCGCTGGTTGCCACCGTACTGCCCACCGCCGTACTGCTGCTGGCCACTACCATAGCTCGAGCGAGGCGGGTACTGCTGGCCGCCGTAGTGCTGAGACTGATGACGCTGGTCGTAGCCGCGACCACCTCCGTAGCTAGACTGCGACGGAGGATACCGTCCACCACTGTTGTTGCCGTAGCCGCCGCTGTTGCCGGAGCGCTGGTCGTTGTATTGACCGCGCTTGTTGCGCGGCTCCTGCGACCCCCAGTTGCCGTAGCCGTTCGTCAGGTACTGGTTGTACTCTGGCCGACCCTGCTGGCCCGAGCCGTAGCGGTCCACGTTTAGGTTGTTGTTGACCGGATACCGCTGCTGCTGGTTGTTGTTGCCCTGGTACCCACCTCTATTGCTGTTGTAGTTGTTGTTCCCGCGGTAGCTGCCGCCCCCGCCGCCGCCACCACGCGAGTGCGAGTTATGCCGCACGTTCGTCACATTCGGCGCGCCGCCCGCAAGGTCCACAATGTTGATGTTGGCCTTGCCGAAGAAAGGAATCGTGATGTGGCGGTCGTTATCCGTGACAAGCACGGTCTCGGGCACTTCAGCGCCATCCAATATCCGGCAGACGTGCGGCAGCTTGGCCGGCAGTCGGTACTGGAAACTGTAGCACTGGTTGTTCGGGATGTCCATCAGATGCCGCTGCGACTTCTCCGGGCTCGGGACATCACATCCGATCGGGAAGTACAGCGCCTCGACGTAGATCAGGGTGCCGTTGAACGACTCGGAAATCTTCGGGTCGGTGAGCACCTCGGGGTTCTCGGGAGTTGGAGGACTCGCAGTCACCGGGCACTTCGCGTGGAAGAAGACCACTTCTTTGCCGTAACGCTCGTTACGCTTCTTCTCCGCATCTGTCAGCTGAGAGTTCGCTTCCTTCATCGCATCTAGCAACCGAGCTTCGTCGATGAATGGCAGAAGGACAACCCATAGCCACGGCATCGCCTTTCCATTTGGGTCCACGGGGATGTCCTTCGGGTAAAAGTCGATGATCGGAGACTCCGGGTCGCTCATCAGCCAGCGGTACGCCTTGGGCAGAGCGTGGCCACTGGCGGCGGGGAAGACACCCATCAGCTGCTCGAACGGGCGGAACGGCTTGCCTTCCTCGAACTGGATCGTGTACCGATCGATGTTCTTCAAGTCGGACGCGAATGGCGCGTAGTGGAACGGGTAGAACCACTGCCACGACGCGCAGCCCTGGTAGTAGTATTTCATCACCCAGCACAGGCCTTCGATGTAGGCGTGGAACACCTTCTCGCGGCCGCCACCGTGCTCGATGTCGTTCGCCTTGAGTTTGTCTTCATAGTACCGGGTCTTCCAGCCGGGTTCGCCAAGGCGGACAATGTCCTGGACTTCCTCACGGTACTTCTCCAGCTGCTGCTCAACTGTTTCCTTCACGCGAGCCTTGACGGCCTCCTCGGCAGTCATACCTCCGTACTTCTTGTCAGCCTCGATGATGGTGCTGTCAATGCGGCGCTTCTTGACGATCTCGACCGCCGAATCACGCGCGGCCTCAGCCGCCATCTGATCCCTCTTTTCGTTCGACAGTCGCGACTTTCGTCGTCGCTCGTTTTCTTGTTGCTTCAATGCGCGACGCTGGAAAATTACGTCCTCGACAGCACCGACTTCCGCGAGAATGACGTCAACGCGCGACAGGTTGACCTCACCGGCATCAGTCAGGTAGCCTCCCATGGCGGGGAGCAGCTTGGCGTAGATCAAGATGAGGAAGTCGAGCGCGCCGTCACGAATGTCCAGGGAGGGCAGGTGCGGCAGGAAATCGTTACCCACGAAGAAACACAGGAACACAAAGTCGTCCACGATTCGCTCGAAGTCGTACTCGAACGGCAGCACTTGTGAAAGAGGCTAGACATGAAAATCAACAATGAAGCATAACGTCAGCACAAAGGTTCCGTGACGTCCCAGTCCGAGAGAAACGATACTACGTACCTCAAACTCGATCTGCAGGTATTCGCGAAGCGTAGCGATGTGCAAGTACTGCAGTGGCTTGAGATCCGACGCCATAAGGTCAGCATCGTGCTCGCCGAACTCGCCACGCTTGCGCTTCTGGGGCACACCGTTGGCGTCCAGGATTGTGTGTTGCTGCTTCTGGCGCTCGCGCTCGTACTTTGCCTTGCCGAAAAGCACTTCCTCACGCAAGATCGAGAACTTGACCTCGTGTGTCGCGAGCCCAAGCATGATCAGATCAGCGTCGAGACCATGCAGCACATGGTGCTGGTTCGGGTCGTAGTCTGGCTGAGAACGCTGCACGCGAACGTACTGCATCAACTTGTGCTCTCCCTCACCCGGAACGCCAGCGTCCGAGAGGATAATCTGTGTGCATATCAGTCATACACAACGTGTCAGTACGAGAATGCCATTTGGCACGACAAGTATTCGCTCCTGACCTTGAGCGACTTCCAGGCGGCGTTGTTGTTGACGCGGTCGCGGATGTAGAAGCGCAGGTACTTGGCGAGCTTGGCCATGAACTTGGTGCCGGGCGTAATCACGTTCGAGTCCCAGTGCTTCTCGGCGTTTTCCGGCACCTTGTGGCCGAGCGCCTTCATGTACTCGACGGCCTCGCGCTCGACCTCCTGGCGCTGCTCGGCCTCCTGCGCGGCACGGAAACGGCGCGCGCGCTGCTGGTTCATCTTGGCGCGCGGGGCGACGCCGTCGATGGCCAAGTAGAGCACGCGGCGCGGGCGCACGGCGGCCACGAGGCGGTCGACGTAAGCCATGACGCGGCAATACATCTCCTCCTCCGTCTTGGGCGGCTCGCCGTTCTCCGGGTGGGCGCACGGGTGGATGAGACCATTCATGTCCACGTACAGGTTGTCGACCTCGAAGCCGTTCGGGTTGGGGCCTGTCGTGTCCGTCAGCTCGAAGTGGCGCTCGCCCTCCAGCTCCACGGCGCGTGCCTCGATGCAGTCCACCACGCACTTGGGGTACTTCTCCTGCACCCAGCGGTAGAAGGCCGGGACGCCCATGGTTCCTGCGCGGCCGTCGGAGGTGTCCGAGGTGTCGGCGTCGATGTCCTTTCTCGGCGATCCTCGGCTTCTTCTCTGCCCCCTTTCCGATGTGGGAGGCAAGGCACAACGGCAAGCCGGAGCGCGACTGTACCGGATAGAGATAGAAACACAACAATGGAAATAGAAATGAGACAATCGGGTGGATGCCCGCTGGTCCCGTTAGAAACGCCGCAGAACGGGTAGAAACAGCATCCGGTCTCACAAGGAATCAATTTTATAGAGGTTCTTCATATATTCTATTTTTGACCAATCAGAGACTCGCAGATAAGAAAAAAGGACAAAAAGGTAAGCCATGAAGGTCTCCAAGCGCGGGGCTAATGACCGCGCATGGGGCCACTAACGTTTCGTATCACCTCCCCAATAACAGACGCGGGGGAGAAAGTTCGCCGTCGTCTGCAGCGACTCCTGTGGTGCAGATAGCGCGCTGCGCATGCGCCCGCTGGGTCCACAGGGCTACGCTGCGTCGAGCGGTCTGTTTGGATGGAGGTTTTTGCCGAGAGCGCGCGTGCCGCCGCGGCGGTTGCGGTCACGGGAACGCCGAGTAGCAAGACCGCGACTGGGGATGCGAGCGGCGGCGCGGGTCACACGGAGGTGGTGCTGACCAAGCAGGTAGGCGAGCGGTCCTTCGGCATGTCGCTCGTGTTGGACCGGCTGGTGCGCAATGCCGAGTTCGCCGTCGTCTCGTACATTATCCCGCGCTCGCCCGCCTGCCGCGCCGGCGTCCAGGAAGGTGCGACGCGCACGCGCTTCAATGAACGGCTTGGCATCCGACCGGCACAGCTAACGATAAGAGCGTGTTATTCCTATGCGGCAGGCTGGGTCGTACTGCGGATTAACGGGCAGTCGGCGCGCGGGAAGACCGTGCACGACGTGGCACAGATGTTTCGCGACCTGACCAAGGTGGAGAAAGATCCCGCGGCGCTCGATAGATGGATGCCGACTTTGTTGTTTCAGCGAGTGACCTGACGCCTGTTGTTTTGCTTTCGCTGTCGCCTGAAGGTTGCGATCACGGTTGAGAAGCGGCATGCCATTCGGCGCATGCCTGCGATGCCGTTGGCGGCGCCAGCGCCGGCTCCAGCGCCGCTCGCGCAGCCGTCGATTGCATCGGACGGATTTGAGATCATCGATGTCAGACCGGGAGCTCCTGCGCCAACCGCACCAGTTTCGACGGCGGCTCCTTTGGTGCAGCAGCAGCAACCGTTAGAGAACAAGGAGGAGCTGAAACAAGATCGGCAGCAGGAGCATCAAGAGAAGCGATCCGAGTCGAAGGCGGCAGCGCAGTCGAAACCAAGCACAAGCTCGATAAACTCGAGCCCGAAACAAGTCGTTTCGCCGGGGGCATCGCTCATGCCGAAGATGGCAGCGAAATCGATGCGACAGCCGCTGCCAGCACCGGCAGCAGCGACAGCTGCAACATCGCCGGGGACCAGTGGAGGTGATGCCTTTGCTGGAAACGCTGCTACACCTTCATTGGTTGGCACATCCGGTAACGCTATGGCCCCAAGCAGCGCGGTCACGACTGCCGCGCCTCGTGTAGCGGAGCCAAAACAGTCTGAAGCAGCTCGAGTGGTGAGTGCAGGAAGTCTTGTTGGCTCAAATAACACCCTGCAAGCACCTAACACCCTTCCAGAGGGCAAACAAACCGCACAGTCGCACGTGGCGATGCCTTTCGTGGGGAAACGAACCATTGTTACCCCAGCACTTCGCCTGCGCGCTCACCCTGGGAATGCACCGGCCATTCCTCAAGGGAATCCCATACCAGGTACGGACCACTGACCGCAGGCGTATGAACTACAGTTCCGATTGTCTCGATACTGAAGTGCTAGCGATGGTGTCGACTGTGATAGATGTGCCGACCGCGGCGCTTCAGACTGCCTCAGCTCCACCGCTCCGCCTTCGTGGGCCTTCATCAACGTCGGCGCAAGCGCCCGTCATGCCGGGTTCTTCTGTATCTACGGGCTCCACCAGCGTGCAGTCAAAGCCGCCAGCTAAACCATCCGCTGCCCAAGCAAGACCTTCAGCGATTGGAGCACAAGCAGTTGGAAATGGCAGTTTGCATCCCACAACCGCATCGAACACGGCGGCAACTTTGAAGCGAAGCGCACCAGAGGTTGCAATAGCGAAGGACAGTGAACCGCCACATCAAGTCAAGCAAGCCTCGATCAGTGCCCCAGTTGGCAAGAACAACCTGCCTGTCGCGACTGAGGACGACTACGAGGAGAAGGCACCGATCTCTACAGTGGCCGAAGCTGAGGATGAGTATGAGGAGAAAGCGCCAATCCCTGTTGCGGCTACGACTCAAAGCAGAGGCTCTAGTCCATCGTCTTCGGCGAGACCAGCGCAAGCAAGCGCATCTGCGGCTGCACCCGCAAATGGATCTGCGTCGGCGTCTAGGCAGGCTGTGCCTGCCTCAAGCGCTTCGAGGCCAACAGTATCGACAGCATCTTCAGCTGCAGCTACTCCCACGGCCGCGACTTCTGCCGCTAGAGCCCGATCGACACCAACGACAACAAATTCTAAGAAGCCGGCGTCAGCAAGTTCGAAAACACCAGCAAGAGCGTCTACATCCGGAAGAAAGGCTACCGCCAGGAGCGCACCGAGAACGCCTCCTTCCACAGTGGCACAAACAGAAGAAGCCCCATGTACTCCGTCAACAAGACCGCGATCGCTCCCTCCTGCTCCAGCCCAAGGTAAAAAGCGCGGCCGACCTAGAAAGGGCTCAAACTCGTCAACCAAGACTTCTCGGCGCGATGCTACCAGTAGTCCAGCTGCAAGGTGGACGGCACCCGCCATTGAGTCAGAACAGTCGAGCTACCACCCATCAAGGGAAGAGTACACGGACCCGCCGATCGAGATGTATCAGCGTACGTGTTCGCGATGGTGCTTGGGTATTTGCCATAGGATCTGTTTTACCTGACTATGCTGCTGCCGTATCGTGTTCAAACAGATTTGTTTGTTGATCCGCCGGACGATGGCGATAGAGGGACACCTGACGGCCAACCTCGCCGCAACGCGAGCCGACGCGCTCGTCCTCGGCACAGTTTAACGATTGAGCGCCTCGAAGCTATGGGATTCACAAAGGAGGAGGGAGAGCTGAGCGTTGCCAGCTGTGGTGATGACCTCGACAAGTGTATGCTGTGGATCGTGTCACACAGAGAAGAGATCCAGTTCAACGAAGACCTCAACAAGGCTTCGATCGAATCGGAGAAGTCGAAGCGCGACGAGGAGCAGCGCTCCAAGAAGGAAGAAAGCGAGGCGCTGCGCAACGCCAAGGAGTTCACGCGCGTGTTCACCACGGTAAGTGGCGGTGATGAGATGCCGACCTGCATTTTCCGTCTGCCAGCAACTAGCATTCTAACTGCCTGGGCTTCCCCAGTCCTTTGTCCTGAGCGAGGACTCGAGCGCGACGCAGTTCAAGGCAATGCTGGACTCGACGATCGGCGACGTCTCTCCCGAGAGCTTCCTCCGCGATATCCTCACCAAGCTGCTCAAGCTCGAGAGCGAGGCAATTCGGTGGTACAAGCAAGCCGCCCGCGCGTACATGCTGCAGCTCGCGGAGCGGCTTGAGGCGGCGCTGGGCGCGCACGACGTCGTCTCTTGCTGCTCCCAGGTGTCGAAAGAGGAGGTCTTCTCGGCAGGTTGCGTGTTCATCCAGCTGCTAGTCGAGGAGGAGCGCGCGCTGAAGCACATGCTGTTCAGCATGCCCGAGATCCACGGCGGCGTCCCCGTGCCCTTCCTGGAAGCGGACGAGACGATGCACTTCAGTCTGGACGACGACGGCTTCGAGGTCGTCGACATGCCGCCGCCCGCCGACTAAAGCGGCGAGCCCTATCGGAGGTGACGACGTGGCGTTGTATCTACGAGCTGAAGGTGCTCGAAAGTCGAATTGAGGCGGTTGGTGTCCATTTTCCCACTCCCAGCGCGAGAACTTGTCGATCGGCTTGGTTCAAAGCGGCTCGTCTACTTATCCACGTGTAGCAGGCAGGCTGTCTCGTCACTTCCTGATCTCGATCACAGACAACATGCGCGTCTTGATGCCTTTGTTCCTACTCCTTGCGCCCTGTGCGAGCGCGCAGGGGTTCCTGTCGCAGCCGATGCCGTCGTTCAAACGCAGCGTGGACCGAACGGCGTTCGATGCGCTCATGACGGCGCACGCGGCGCAGAACTGGGTCTCGCCGTCCATCAGCGACCTGATCAACTCGGTCGTGGCCGGCTGCGGCCACACGTTCGTGAGCGAGAAGCCCGTGGATGTGCGGGCGATGCGCTCGATGAAGTGGCAGAACGACGAGCTACGCGTGGGCTTCTCACATGACGTACGTCGATGCTTTGGACTCGAGACGATACTGGAGAACACTGCGCTAACTGCTGAGGTGCTAGGGCCCGTGCGAGGCGTGGATCGACGACTCGCGGGCGTTCCTGCACGGCAACTGCCGCGAGAAGTTTCCTGACTATCCGGCCGAGATCCCTATCGACTTCTCGGTCTGCAATGGCACGTGCATGTTCACCTTTTACTGGATGCCCCTCGTCGACGCGGACACGCAGGTCTACAGTACGTAGCGATGAATGACATGACCACCTTCACGTGGACCGGCACTCATTCCATTCCTAATGTCAGAGCAATGCGCGCCGATCGTGAACGTGCACAGCTGATACTCGGATGAGCCGCTAGTCACTCGCAGAACCTCAGCACGAGAGCCATCCCAATCGAAGCGACAGGTTGATAAACATCCTGCAACAATCAACAAGCAGCGAGCAACTTCCGTGTATTGTCACTAGACGGAGTTCACACCGCAGATAGGGAATCCAACAATGCGTCTCACTGCGTGACGTAGATGCCCTCTCCGGCAAACCAGAGCGTGCTCTCGCTCTTGGCGGCCGTGGCGCTGACCTCCTGCTGGCCGTTGATGGGGCAGTGCGGGCAATTGGAGTCGTCGAAGCGGCTCGTGGCGCTCGTGACGAGCAGGCGGCCTGTGTTGGCGTTGCGTATGCGCACGAGCTCGCCGCGCTTCCAGAGGCCGTCGTCCTCGCACTGGTCGGCGGCGCTGCACTGCATACTCTCCTCGCACTCGACGACCCACGAGTCGCCAGAGTCGCCCTCACCGGCCACGCCGAAGCCGCTCACCTCGTGGTGCTTGGACGTGAGCGGCGCCGAGAACGTGTGGCTGTGCAAGTTGCGCCGCGTGTTGATGTGCTCCAGCCGAATCGTGGCGCCGCACTGCACGGGCGCGCCCACGTCGCACACGCGCGCGCCGTCGCCCTCCTTGACGAGCCAGTAACTGTTGGGGTCGTTGCGCGCCGCGTGTGCCGTGACCGACTGCTGCCCGCTGCCGCTGCCGTACGCGATCTCGTGAGAGTGCAGCCGGAAGCGCGTCGGCTCGTGCACCAGCTTGATGGTGCTGCCGCACGTCACGTACTCGAAGCCCTGCGGGTCTACTCTCAATTACATCACAACCTGTTAGTCCATCGATTCTGTTCATCAACCAGTGACTATGCAACGTACACGACAGCTCAGCGGACGAGTCCTCGGCGCAGGCTTCCGCGCACGTGAATGCGTGATGGTCGCACGCGACTTCGCGCACGCGCCGGCGGTTCTCGCACTCGCAGAAGCCCGCGACGCCGCTCGGGATGGTCGCTGAGCACGCCGCGTCCTTGCGCGGCTCGCGCACGCCGTGCGGGTCGCAGCCCTTGGTCGCGCGCCACCGAACGCAGTGCGCATCATTTCCGTCACTCCCGACGGCCCCGTCCGCCGCCAGCGCCCCCGCCAGCACCAGCATGAGCGCCACCGCGCCGCCACGTCGCATCAATCCCATCATTCGCTCGCACAGTCTATAGATAACTCGCAGAATGACTGACAAAAGATCGAGAACTGACGCGTCAGCTGAAAGTACCGCTCAATACCGGTAATTATCGCTTTAAACAGTACAATACCGGTTTGAGCCGGTATCTTTGATCGAATGTTCGGTGGTAAGAAACGCACCCCGCCTCAAAGCCACAGACAGGCTGGAAACCCAAAGAAACCCTAGTGAAATGCTCAGTCATTTCAACAAGCGCACCGAAAAGCGGAAGCGAGCTAAACTCCGGAACGACTTAAAGTGAGTATGCCGGCGGCCAAGACGGTGTTCATCACGGGCAGCAACCGCGGCATCGGGCTCGCGTTCGCGCAGCACTACGTCCAGGCAGGCTGGCGGGTGATCGCGACGGCGCGCAACCTCGGCACGGCGGAGGAGCTCAAGCGGCTGAGCCCGTGGAAGCTGCTGCAGGTGGACACGGGCGACGAGGCGTCCATCCTGGCGGCGGCCAAGGCGGTTGAGGGCGTGCCCGTGGACCTACTGATCAACAACGCTGGCATTATGGACGTGGTGCACCTCGAGGAGACTACCAAGGCAGACCTGATGCGCCAGTTCGAGGTGAACGCCGTGGGCCCGTTCCTTACGACGCGCGCGCTGCTGCCCAACCTGCGGCTCGCGGCCGCGCAGCAGGGCCAGGCGTTCGTGGCGCAGATCACCTCGCGCATGGGCAGCATCACGGACAACACCTCGGGCGGCTACTACGGCTACCGTGCGTCCAAGACGGCGCTCAACATGATCACCAAGAGCCTGGCAATCGACCTCAACCGCGAGAACATCGGTGTGCTGCTGTTGCACCCCGGGTACGTCAACACGGCCATCGTCAGCTTTCATGGCACCGTCGAGCCCAAGGACAGCGTGGAGGGCATGGTGCGCATCATCGAACGCGCCAAAATCGAGGACTCTGCCAAGATGTTCCACTTTGAGAAGGGCGACGTGCTCCCGTGGTAATGCAACATTAGGAGAGGAAGTGCGCAGATATCTGCGTACTGGTGGTAGTCGTGGTGAATTGATGTCGTGGATTTTGCCACGCGTTGCCGATTGGAAAACATGACAGGATCACATTTTGTGCGGCAACTGATGGTGTTCACACTGATTGCTACCCCACTGCTATCTCGTCCACTGCCGCTACTGCGTCGTCAGCAAGGAGCGGGTAGAAAGGACCCGCATGGTTCATGTCACACTTGACAACCGAGCGAATCACGTCCCAGTGCTTCTCTGCGTCCATCAGCAGCGAGTATGGCGTCTCCGAGTCTTGGACGGTAGGAAACCCTGTCATTTCTCCATTGACAATCCGCTCATAGGCCGCACAGTAGGGCGTTCCGCTCATTGTCAGCTCTATTAATGTGCGAGTCGGCGATAGCAGGCGGTCAAGCCACGCCCAGAACGCCGACACGTTGGTGTCAGGCAGCAGCAGCAGGCGCAGCGAGCTGTCGACGGTGTCAACGTCCTGCGGAAGGCTGAAAATGTTTAGCCCATCCAAACCAAACAGGTCCAGGCTCTGCAGCTCGAATAGCTCACTGGGTATCGTGCCAATCGGGTTCCCATACAGCGACAAAGCCCTCGACTGGGCTTTCAAAATGGATTCCGGCACAGCATTGAGCTCGCCGAGCTCCAGCAACAGCGTGAACCCTGGTGGCCACACTTTGTCGAGGTTGTCGGGCAGCTGGCGCAGGCAAGACGCGCAGATTGTGAACTCCCGCAGCGTCGAGGCAGCACGGAGGCGGTCAAACCGAGTGAAAGCGACCCGTTCGGCAGCGTAGCTCGTATCAGGAAGATGGTCTCGAGGCGCGGGTGGCTCTGCGCTGTGATGGCGGCGTCCACGCCCCACTCATGATCGAGGGGTTGTAGATCTTGAATGAGTACAGCGCATGGGAGTCCTACAGCACCGCTGGGAGCTCGAGCTGCGGGCAGTGACGGATGAGCACACGTTCGACCGTGTTGAGCTTAAACTGCGTCCATAGCTACTCCATCTGCGACGACGTCCCTGATATTCGCTGTCGGCCGCAGTTCATCTCGATGAAGACGCAGCCAGGCACTCGCTCACCCCACGGCCGCACTTGCAGCCAGCACTGCTCTACCCGTGGCAGTGACTCGGCATGCAGGTGGAGGGCGAGCAGTGCGATGCCCCACACAGCGAACAACACGATAATCGCAACTGTGATACTGCAACTGAGACGACTTGTTCGTTCGACAGGCACTTGCAGGGATGACGAGGGCGTTCGAGCATGTGGTGCGATCGACGGAACGTTCGCAGGAATAACTGTCTATTGTGGCCCTGCCGTTCGTGACGACCGTCGGCTAAACGCGGGTCCAGCGTCTACCCAATTCATATGCTGCTGGAACGACAAAAGAGTCTTCATGTCCGTGAGCGAGATGATCACTCCGACAGCAAACACGACGCGTCTGGCCAAGTCGCTCCAGGACGTGAGAAGTACGAGCTTCAGCTCGTTCATGGCGAGCGCGAGCCACTTGTCGTTGGTCCACAGCTGCCGGTAGAACGCTTTCGTTTCCCAGTCGTAGTTTTCCACGTAGTAGCTCGCGATGGTACAGACAATCCCCACAGACGTCACCAGGTCGAGTACGCAGTCGCACACGAAGCTGAAGTACCGCTCGTGACTCGCACGCTTGGCAAACAGCACGCGGACGATCGCCGTGACTCAGTAGTTACCGACGATGAGCACCACGCACATGCAGTTGAGCGCCACGCGCGGCAGCAGGCGGCTTATCTTGTACGCTTGTGCCGTCTGCAGCGCTGTCTCAATGACCTCGCGGGTCACGAGGATGGCTCCGTAGTGCTTGCCGTTGGCTCCAAACAAGCCCTGGCTGCCGAAGACGCTGTTGGCGAACCGGACGCTGTGTGTGGCGGCTCGATTCAGGGTCCGAATGGAGCCTAAACGCGTGAAGATCTTGCGGGTGGTGGCTATCTTGAGAGCAAAGTCGAACACGAGTGTCCGGCGCATCAGTGACCCGCTCATCATGGCCAGGATGCACACGGCGTGCGGAACAACGCAGAACGCATGGACGAGCGCGATGGTCGGGTAGTGCTGCGGAGTCATTCCTATGCCCTGGTAGGCCAGGAAGTCCTTGAGACCGGTCGACGGCAGCCGCCAGTAGGAGGCGGCAACGAGCAGGTAGAAGAGCATCACGCAAACGTGGATGACGAGGATGTACAGCCACCGCAGCGCGAACATGACCCTCCCGACCCCCGCGCGGTCCATGAAGCACGGGGTTCCTACGCAGCACGTTCGCGAACAGCAGTAGAGCAGAGGAGCAGCGTCCTGCGATCGGGTGGCTATAAAAACCGTGGGTCCCGCCGCTAAACGAGCCGATAACATTGACAGCTTGACCGTGTTGCCAATTGAAGTTCTCGCCGGGTGCACTACACCATTATTATTTATTGTCATAGTATGTATCTAAAATGAGTTTGAATCATCTGAATGTGACTATACATATGAGCTTTGGCAGGTAAATCATATGCAAAGAGATCTCTGTATTTTTAAATGGACGCAAAATTTGATTCAATGTTGAGTTGAGAAAACAACATTGGGAGCTGGTCGTTCACTCATCAGACAAACAGACCAGGGGAGTATAAGTCGTATCCATGGCGACGGCGAAGAAGACGGTGCTGATCACGGGCGCCAACCGCGGCATCGGGCTCGCGTTCGCAGCACACTACGCCGCGCAGGGCTGGGACGTCATCGCGGCGGCGCGCAGCCCGGATTCCGCCGACGAGGTGCGCGCTTCCGCCGGTTCAAAACCGAGTTCTAGGTGTCGAGAACCCTGCGATGGTCTAACATCCTGTAACAATGCAGCTTAAGAAGCTGCAGCCGTGGAAGATCTTGCAGCTCGACACAGGCGACGAGGCGTCGATCCTCGCAGCGGCCAAGGCGATCGGGGGTGTACCGGTAGACCTGCTGATCAATAACGCGGGCGTCTACCACGCGCATGGGCTGGACGCGACCTCCAAGGACGAAATGCTGCAGCAGTTCGCCGTCAACACGGTCGGCCCGTTCCTCTTGACGCGCGCGCTGCTACCGAACCTGCGACTGGCGGTTGCGCAGCGCGGCGTCGCTTTCGTCACTCAGATCGGGTCCATCATGGGCAGTATCGCGAGCAACACGACAGGCGGCTCGTACAGCTCGCGCGCGTCCAAGGCCGCGCTCAACATAGTCACCAAAAGCCTGGCCGTCGACCTGCGCGACGAGAAGATTGGCTGCTTGCTGCTGCACCCCGGGTTCGTCAAGACGAAGATGGCGGACTTTGAGGGCGAAGTTACGCCCGAGGAGAGCGTCGCCGCCATGGCGGCCATCCTCGACCGCGCCACGCTCGACGACTCGGCCAAGCTGCTGCACTACGAGACCAGCGAAGTGATCCCATGGTAGGGAGTCCGAACAAAAGCACAATGAGCCTCTTGTAGTCGTGGGAATCTGTTCGCGTATCTCTGGTAATGAAGACTCTCGCTGCATCGTCGGCGAGAGGCTTCTATCCGCTTGCATTTGCGTTGTGATTGGCAGCGAAGCGCCCAAGACGCTGGCGGAACGCTGGGTTCCGGAGTCGCACCGCTTCCAGTCGCAGCCTCATGAGCTCCGCTGACACCAGTGCAAAGCACAGTTAGCTCCAACTTCCTATACAGTATCACTTGTTGGAGAGAGCAAGCGCACTTTGCAGGCTCGTGATCGTGACGGCCATGCCGTGCACCCCTCCCTCCAGCTCCTCCAGCTCCGCATCCGCTGCGTCTACACGAACATCAACTCACAGAACGTCAGCCTAGACGACCCGTAGACTACCAGAGGGGACAGCAACAGGCAGAAATCGCTCACCAAGCCGCTCGAGAGCCGCGTACAGCTGAAGCGGGTCCGCCATATTCTTCATCTTCGCTCGAATCGTCAAATGTGATTCTCAGGAGGCAACTTCAACACACGTCAGTTAAAACAATTCAAAATTTTTACAATTCATTCTATTCAATTCACATTTGAATTGCGCTCGTTGCAGTACTTCGCGTCGCTTCGCTCCCGCTATTGATAGGCAATGAGGCCCACTTAGTCACTCCATCACCGCCGCCATGTCGACGCAGCTGGTGCCGCTGGAGGTGATGGAGGAGACGGCTGCGCGCCTGCGGGATCCGACGCTGGGGGAACTGTACGCGGGGCCGACGCGCGCGCTGCCGAGCGAGATCCAGGCGCTGGCGCAGGAGGACACGGCGTGCACCTTCTGCGGCGTCAGTTACTTCGTGTTCGCCGAGGTGCAGGCGCTTCAGGCGACCGCCAAGAAGTACAAGAAGACCTTCCATGTACACACTTCGATGACGATTCTCGTCTTGCTTCCCATTGATGACATTGAGCTGACGTTGCTTCCTTTATCCACAGGACTTTGTGCGCTTCCTGGAGCAAGAGCGACGCGTGGCGCAGGACCTGCGAGTGGAAGTCATAGTACTCAAGCGGGCATTTGCGCGGCTGGGCGAGGACTGCGCGCTCGCACTCCAGCAACTCAAGACCGAGGCGCAGCATGTCCGCAATGAGCACCGACTTGACTTGGAGAAGCTGGAGCAGGCACAGACCAGCGCGCGAGAGTCCCAGGCGGCGCTCCAGCAGCTTGAGCACGACGCAAAGTCGGCAGAGGAGAATGCGCGCGCCGCTCGAGCGCTCACGGAGCAAAAGATGCGCAACGAGATCCTGCACCTGTCGAGCCAGATTGAGAAATGCAAGCTCAACAGCTCGCTGCAGTTCGCACAGCTGACAGAAGACCTGGAGAAAGCTCGTGCAGTCATCCGCGAGAAAGAAGCGCAATTGCAAGAGAAGCAGGCGTCGTGGACGGCGGCTGAGCGCCGAGCGATTAGCGAGCGGGACCAACTCAAGCAGAACGTGCTGGCGTTATCAGAACGTGTCGAAGTGGAGCGCGAGACTGCGCGAGAGCTTGGGGCACAACTGAGTGCGATCAAGAGCGAGCTGGCTCGAGTGGTCGCAGCCAACATCGCCGAGCGCAGCGCTTCAGCACAGCTCAATAGCGAGTTGATTCAGCTCAAACGGCAGCTGCAGAACGCTGAGAAGAATACGAGCCACGTGGTCTCGGAGCGTACGAGGCTTGAAGAAACACACGCCCAGCAACAAGAAGAGCTTCAAGCGCTCCATCGCCTTGTCGAGGAGCGAGCGAATCAGCTCTTTGCAGCGACTCAAAACAGCGACATGATCAAGGAGGAGTACGTGCGAGAGCTGGAGAAGCTGCGGAAGGAGCACGGTGACAACATCAACGCGCTGCAGCGCGACCACATGCGCGCTATCGAAGAGCTAAAGCGGAGCCAGAACGAATATCTGGAATACCTGAAGCGAGAAACAGCTGAGCAGCGAGCGCAAGGCGAGAGCGCGAATCGGCAGGCGGTGGAGACACTCGAGCAAAAGGTACGCTCTGTTTACTACTACGAAGTATGGTGCAGAGGAAGCGTGCAACCTACTCATGCAACCTTGTGGTGTTGGGTGTTTAGATGGAAGGTGAGAGTGGCCAGGTCAAGCGATGGAAAACCCAAGCGGAACAACTCTCACAAGAGCTCGAGGTAACGATCCCACAAGGCTTTCGTTAGGCAGATCGTCATTTTATCAGCGCCAACTGAGCATCGATCGTGGTGGTCTGAATGATGCTGATGCAGGCCGAGAGGCAGAAGACTGCCATGGCTCGTCAGTCAACGGAGCAGGAAGTGCGATCGTTTCAGCGCGACAAGGTAGTATCCACGTTGACTTATTCTCCTTTCTGCACAGCTAATTGGAAGTCACCTCTGTTGCTTCTTGGTGAATGCTGCAAGACTGAACTACAAGAAGAGATTCGACGTCTGTCGAGCGACCTCGAAACGGAGCGATCTCGCTCGCGGCAGTCTGCGAAAAGAGCACAACGTGAACACGCACAAGAGCGAAGGTTGCTTGAGGAGCAGGTACAGGAACTACAGGAGCGTGTCAAGTCTCTTGAGACGCAGCTAGAGCAATCTCCACGGATGCCGCAGTTAGCCTGGCAGGAGGGCAACGGTGTTGAAATGAAGAGAAACGGCGCTAACAGCGACAACAACAATGACAACCAGAAGTCGGGGGACGACAAGACCGTCGTCAAGCTTCGACGAGCTCTTGAGCAGAAAGACCAGGTCGGCGTGGCACTGAACGCCCCCTTTGGTCTCGCACTCACGTGATTTTGTCGTTAAACTCGTTAGGAGATCGCGCTGTTGCAGCAGACCGTACACCGCGAGTGTCTCGAGCGCACATCGCTGTTGGAAAAGCTGCGCAGCGGCAAGATCCTGCCCGACGTGTGCCCACCGCCAGGGGTGCGAAGCAGCGAGTCGAGCTTCGAGCATCGATCGAGCGCCCATCCGTCTACGGCGGAGCGAGAGAGCGAAGCTGACGGCGAAGAGCGAGCGGTTGGCTCCAAGCCAAAGGCATCCTTCTACGAGAAGCTGCGTGGTCGCAAGAAGTCCAAAGCGAGGAAGTAGCGCTTAACAATGCATGAAAGGTCAGCGATATTTACAGGTAATCGTAGCAAGCTTTTCACGCGAGTTCGATCTCCTCGATGTCGTCGCTGTCATCGGCAGGGGCGGGACGGAGTGGGCTTCGCGATGGTGAATCAATATGAAGGTCTTCCCCACTCCCGGTCCTGCCGCGTGGACTGCTCTCTGCAAAACCTGAAGCACCATGTCACACAGCAAGTGGAATTAGCGGGAACACGCATGGCACCTTTGCCAACAAAAAGACGTGCCGGAATCGTATCGGGTGTGTGCTGGCCGGTCGTCTGCTTCGTAGCTTTCGATCGTTTCCCACTCGTCCATGACTGGAACGCTCATCCTTGAGGACTCGTCATCCGACCGATCGAGAGGGGATACCTGTGCCATCGCATCGATGAGTGTGTTGGTCATCCCATGGACACAATCCAAGCTGAGCGCTCCTACCTCCTCGCACTGGGTGGAACCGCCCCTGGATGCTTCCGCGTCTTCTTCCCTGTGGTCTTCACTTTCGAGACTGGGGACACTTGCCGCGAACGATAGCTCTGATGATGCAACCACTGACATCGACCGCTCCGAAAGGGCCAACTCCTCGACAGACCGAACAAGCGTGGTGCTGTCTGGCAGCGACATCCATGGTGGGGTGTTGTCGACGGAATCTTCGGCGGGCTCTGCCTCATCTCTCTCGTTCACACGCTCCGCTTGGACGACTTGGCTTAGTTCCTCGACAATTTGCGGCGAGCTGGCTCGAGGCGACACATCAGTCAACGCGTCAGCCAACGCTTGGTTATCACGAAGCTGTACTGCATTTGCCTCCTCCAACGGCGATGTGACGATATCATCCACGGCTTCGCAGCCCAGTTCGGAGGTTGTGTCTTCAGCCGCCAGTGTTTCTTGCTCTATCGGCGTCAGGCTAGATGGCAAAGCTGTGTGGAAATCGTCGCGGGATGCAGAAGTGACGAATGACGGTGGGTTGGCGTGGATCTGACGCGGCCCAGTCGCAGGGTTTTGTCCACTAACCGAAACTGGAGCATTGGGCACAGTATGAATCCTTTCGTTTCCAACCTCACTCTCGAGATGTTGTACCGTATCTGCAGCATCGGGTTCCTCGTCACTGCCATCGTTTGCTTCATGTTCTCCATCATGTCGATGATCATCTCTGACTCCATCACCCTGATCTTGGTCTGGGTTGTTCACAGTTTCTTCCACAGGAGCGCCTTCATCTCCATTCATAGCGCCACCGCTACAAGTAGAGCCATCATGTCGCGAGTCTGCAAGCACCAAGCGCTTCGAGTCTCCACCATTAGGCACAGACGCCGCTACATCTTCTGGCCGTTTGGCATTCTCCCCCGGTTTCTCTTCGACCGTCTCTCTCAGTGACTGTCCCTTCACGCCTTCTGACTTAGACGTTGAACCAGCTGCGAACGCCGCCATGGCTTGTTTCACAAGCGCTTGGTTGAGTACAGACTTGGCGTGAGCTGCTAGCTTGAATCGCCCAAGCGCCTGTTCGCGTGTCTTCTCTCGCGGCACCCACTCTGTCTCGATCAACTTGTTAACCATCATCTCGCACTCCACCATGCGGTCTAGCACGTCCGTTGGCAAGACTTCGAGATGTGCGTGCAGCGCTTGTCGCACGAGGGCGAAGTGTTCATCCGATAGAATTTGCCCACTCCGAGACGACACGCCAAAGCGACCCGCAAACGCATCCACCTTGTCCAAGCAGTGTGCAATGCAGTTTTTCACAGAAGCCTCGGGGTGCGGGAAGCGGCTGTGCAAGAAGCTCCGCCGTGGGATTGGGCTGTATGGTTTTGCGTCGCGCGAAGACATTGGGCCAGATGAATTTCCTCCTGCGGCTTTCGACGCTGTCGCTGCCGCACTACAACAACCACGTTGCAGACGACTTCAGTTCATATGTCCACCCAGACAGCGTATCAAACCAAAACCATCTTACGTACCGATCGGAGCGAGCAATGAACGCGTCGACGAGCTCCCGACAGCTAATTTCTTGGATGTATTCCGGAACACCCGAGCCGTCACTCGCAACCGCGACTGCGATGTCTGCTTCATGCATGTTAGCCGATGTTGATTCATCGACAGCTTGAGCACTAGACTGGGTCACCAACTCATCACCAACTGCGGTATCGGTTTTTGGGAAGTCGTCAAGCGAGGCCTGAACACCGGTATCGGCACGTTGTGGTTGACTCCCACCACGATGCTCTGTTTCGGTCTGGGTTTCAGTTTCCTCAACACTTGGTTTGGGTTGCAGCGGTTGATCTGTTGTAAACGATTCCGCAGCGATGCTATCCGTTTGCGCCGTAGCGTCAGTGGTGAGTGCTGGAGATGCTTGTGTACCTGCCTCTTTCGTTACCACGGAGACCACAGCGGGGGCCACTGGAGGAACAGACGAGGTCTGAGAAGTAGCAGTCGCTGTCTCTTCAAGCCTGTCAATGGTGTCACGCGCTTGATCCAGGCGGTCGGAGAGCATTTGCTTTTCTCGGATCGCGCTCAAATGCTCTGCCTGCAATCGTGACAGCCTCACCCGTGTTTCTTCCAGCGCTTGGCTCACTTCCTTCAGCGTTGTCTGCAGCCTTGTCACCTCTTGTTCTGCGTTTGAAGCGGCACTAGAAGCCTCGCTGTCGACGGAAATCGTGGCGACAGCGGGTGTTGCGGCAGGCGCAGGTAATAGGGCGAAAGCTTGTGCATCAACCAGTTGCTTGTGTTGGATTGTCAGCCTCTGGATCTCGTCCTTCAGCTCATCCAACTTGCTTCTCACGCCCGACTTCTCACGCAGTATCTTCTCAAGTGCCTCGCGCTGCGCTCGCAGCTCCTGCTCACCTTGTAGGCGCGACGCCTTGAGTTCCTCCGCAAGTTGCGCTTCTACGTGAAACTGCTCGTAGAGGTGCTGCACCCGATTGACTTCCTGAGCGCTCAGCATCCGGAAGTTCTCCTCGTGTGAGTGGAGCATTTGATCGAACTTCTGTACAATCTTTTGCATCGCTAGTGCTTGCACAGCGTTCTTCTCACTATTGTTGTCGCTGCTATTGCTGACTGGTACGGTAGCCACGGACGACGGCGAACGCGCAGGAGATCGGCTGCTGTCCGTTTTACTGCTGTGCCGCCGAGCAACGTGTTTTTCCAGGTACAGCGCTGACGAAAACAGCTTCCCACATCTTGCGCAGACTTGTACGTTATCAGCAACAGGCCGAGACGAGGACATTTCGTCCGCATCGCTGTCGTTGGCGCTGCTGAGCTGCCGCTTCTTGCCTTGCCGCCGCGCGCGACGCTCCACCACCAATTCCGTCAGCAGCGTCTCGATCGTCGCCACAGCCGAAGGACTCGCTCTGAACAGGCATCAACGTAGACACGAATGTCACACTGTCAGTGTCTTCATGTGCCGTCCATCACGTAGCGGCGGCGTTGCGCGCACCCGTGGATGTGCAACAGCTTGGCGATGTTCTGCAGCACTTGGTGCAACTTCTCGACCTGCCGCTCGCCGCTCTGCGCCCTGCCCTTCCATTTTTCCGCGCGCGCCTTCATCTCGTCGCGCTCTCTGTGCATCCAGCAGTCATACGCATTCAGCGTCATCACCTCTACAAGTCGTCCAGTGTTGCGTTGACGCACTGTTCGCAGCGCTGCAGCTGCTTGAAAAGCGAGTCAAGCACGTCGCCGTCCCTCGATCGCATGAACAACAGGTACTCCATCGACAGCTGCAGGATGCGCACGATGAACCACGCGTCGCGGTCGCCGCCCTGAGCCTGCGCCGCGGCGCGCGGCAACCTTGCGAACGTCAGGTGCAGCGCGTACGGCTCGAGCAGCGCCGGGTCGCCGCGGCGCACGACGTCCGGCAGGTCCAGCGCCTGCATCATGCGCCAGTTGATCTTGTCGCTGCGCTCGCGCCAGCAGAAGCGCTCCGCGCGCCTCGCCATCCTCGCGGTCGCCGGCACCGCGGACTACTTCCGCGCATTCGCCGATCTTGCCACTTCGCCTCGTTCCGTTTCGGCTCGCCGCGCTCTATAACAGTTGCACAGAATTCTGATATGCCCAATTCTCAGATCTTGCCACATCGAAGCGTGATGATTGGTTGGTAATCGTCTTCCAAATATGTTTCAAGCCAATGAAATGCCCGTATTTATCTGAGTATGATTCAAGTGACCCATTTTGAACCAATCAAAACGCTCTAGCGTTGGATTAAGGTTCAAATTCCGCGCCCAAGCCAACATGGAAAATATCGGGAAGGAGAAAGGCGGGCGCCGAGTCTGGACCCTCTGTGTATGAGCGGCGGCGCGCGATGGTGACGGCGACGGAGCGCGACGCACGCGCCCATGGCGCCGTTAACAGAGCGAACGCGGTCTCCATGTCGCTGTCGCGGCGGTTCCTGTCGCTGCCGCAGGAGCTGGAGGGCGTCTCTCTGCCCCCGCAGGTTGCGGGCGATAGACACGGCGTCGTGACGCTCGCGGTGCCGCACATCCTCGAGTCGGCGGCGGCCCCGCGCGCGCTGGCGCCCGTCTCGCTCGTGCGCGTGCGCTGGTGGGGGGAGGAGAAGCCCGGGAGCCTGTTCCGGCCCGCGCTGCTGTCGCCGAGCGGACAGAATGGAGCGTCGGGCTCGGGCGGTCCGAACGTATCAGCGGACGGCTCGCCGTACTCCGTCAGCCCACGCACGATCGCGATGCGATACCCAGTTCATGTGTCGGCGGACCGCCTGCTCGAATACTTCCAGGACATGGTACGCCTTTAGTTGCTGCGTGCGGCATGTCGTTCAACGCTGACGCTTGTGGTCGCGTTTGTTGTGGTTGCGCGTTTGCAGAAAGCGCTGCAGATGGACGTGATCGACCGCGTCACAAGGAAGAAGTTTGGCTACTGCTCGCTATCATTGCTAGTCCAGGACGTCGCCGGATTGACTGGCGTACGTGCGGAGGATCGTTTGGCGACGCTGCGGAAGGAGAATGCGCTGTGCGAGATCGTGTCGACCGATCCCGGCGAGGAGGACACGGTACTGGGTAAGACCCCATTAATGTATATGCTGGATCAATCGTGTTCGATATGTGGCTGGGCTGATACGTTTGTCTCCCCTTGTGGCAGGCTATTTGGCGGTCGATTTTGACATTGAGTGGGTCGAAAACGTTCCCGGTAACGATGCGGATCCTTCGACACCAGCAAGTATAGGCGCTGATGGTCACTTTAAGGCAGTCGGGCATGTGACACTGTCGCCGACTGACACTTCTGGGAACGATGCGTCGGTTCGGGTGGAGACGCCGTCGAGATCGCCAGATCTAGGTGATCAATCGCTTCAGTCCCCGCCGTGGTCCTTCGAGGACGAGCGGCGTGTCTCCTTTCAAAATGAGCAGTCGGGCACCGGCACCCTGGACCCCTCCGAAGGTACGTTTACTGGTAGTGCCCAGTCGACAAGCCTCGCGAATATCCAGCATCTGATCGAGAAAGGCAAGGCACTGCAGCAGCGCATGGAGCAAGCCGTCCGGTTCGTTGATCCGGTAGAGAGTGAGCTGCCAGCACACGCGGGCGGGCCATCAGAACCATCAGTGGTGGCAGCATGGAGAGACAAATCTCAAGCTGACAGTTCACCTTCGTTGCTGTTCGAAGACATCGATTACCGAGTGCCTGACATCAGGGGTGCGCACGGCGGCGAGGCTACTTTGGTATTGGACCTCCCTCGATCCAATGATGGGTTGCTCGCGGAGGAGGGCAAGAGCATAGAAGATTTGAGCGACGAGATCGACCATCCCGCAAAAGGCCACGTTGACTCGATGGAGATGACGTTTGAGCAGATGGAGCTCGAACCCGAGTTGATCGATCAGCTTCGGCAGCTTCGCGATCCATCTTCTGCCACAAGTCGCTTCAGTCCCGTCAAGATCACAGTCACACACACGGAAGTGCCGTCGCTCTTTGCTGCAAATGACTCAGACAGCGTCGACTCTCTGCCACGTGATAGTGAATCGACTGCATTCGCTGTGACAACATCTCTGCGCAAGCGTCAGTGGCGACCCAACTGTTCAAAGGTCTCGTCTGTCGAAATCTACGCAAATCAAGGCAATATGCGCGGCTGGTCAAATGTTCGGCGCGTACTCGACAAGCGGCTGACATTTCGTGTGGTCTGCGAAAACGAAAGTGACGCGCAACGACGTGTCCGAAGGCGCGAGCGTGGACTGTTTCCACTGCCGACAAAGTCAATCGAGTTGCGCGGGAGTGTTGACGCCAACGAGCTTTTCGACCGAGTGCTTCGCAGTGACGCGTGGGTCACACAGATCTCTCTGTTCTTGTCTGAGGACGAGGCGACGAGCCCACTCCCAACAAAAGGGAATGCGAGGGGAAAGACGAAGAGGAGGCTGACGCGGCATCCCCTCTGTCATCTGCAAGTCAAGTTTCGACTATTTGCAGCTGCTCAACGAGACGGAGGCGGCGCTCATCGAGACGACGATTCGTTGACGCTAATCCAGAATCTCGACATGAGCGAGTCGGGCATGTTTGAATCCGGCTCTGTGGCAGCGAGTGAGGCACCGTCGATGGAAACGTTGCAAGATGCCAGAGCGAGGGCTACGACTAGCAAGGTACCGTTGACGCCGCCATTTCGGGGGGCCAGTAAAAGGACGACACGAACGACTGCTGTGCGTTCAACTATGACAAGTTCACGCTTCGAAGGGCGCCTTCCAGGGTCGTTGGGAGGTACTTCGAGGATAGCAAGGTACCGCGAACAACTTCAATTCGCTGTCATCATTGCAAAAGCTGTCGTGGCTCTGAGTTCGGCATCGGATCACACGCCAGCAGCTGAGAAGGACGTCGCGCCCGTCTTGACGATTCAGTACAGCGTGCCCTACCACTTCACGAATCGGCTCTCAGTCGTCCGCCAGAACGAAAACGTTGAGCGTAGGGCCAAGCGCAAGCTGGTGCACCTTCAAGGGAACAAGCGCTTCGCTTGGGCTGCGGACTTCACGGGCCACTCCAACGTGATACCGTCCAGATTCCACGCAGATGCTGCTGACTACTTTGATCGCGGAATTTTGGTAAGTATTCTTCACTGAGCTTTCTGGGCTGTGACTATTGCGCCTTGGACGTTTGTGCTGCTTCTGACGTGTTACGTTGTAGATCCTTGAGGTATGGAGAGGAAACAGCGACGAAGGCCACGGTATTCTGCTTGGGGTCGTGAAGATTTCGTTGCACGAGTTTGGTGCTTTTATGAGGTACTGCTGCTACTCGTCGATTTAGTCCATTCGTTCGGTACCATAACTCATCGCACGTCTTTTACTTGTTCAACTCAGAAACACGGATCTTGAAGACTTCTGCAACCAATTGATGCCATTCGCCGTTGTGGAAGGCGCCCATCCCATCGATAACCCCTTTACTGGCAAATCGATCGGACTGCTTCGACTCCGGGTGTGCATAGGAACAGCCGAGCAGGTACGTCTGCATCCAGGGAATGACCGTTGTGTCTGGTCTTGTCCTCACGGTCCTGTCTCGTGTCTTGGTGTTTGCGATGCAATGTTCTCGAAGATCCTGGTGTTGACGTCGACTCTACCAGCTATCATTGCTCTCCAAGCAATCACGCGCGGCGTTTTGTGCCGAATGCGGTACGGGATTAGAAGACAACGCCAGACCACACAAGTTCAGGCAACGCGCTCCCAGGCTGCTGAGATGGATTTACCGCATATGGCAAGCCCAACGATCAATGCAACGCCAATCGAGAATGACCGAAGGGTTGGAGCAGACAACAACATGAGAGAGGAGCGCTACAATCCAACTTCGCTGACGAGCAACGGTGAATCGCGTTCGCTATCCCAGCCCGCCCGAATGTCGCCTTCAACACACGAGCTGGCAAATGTTCGTTTCGACATTTGTCGCTGCTGGCGGGAAATGACTCGTGAGCAAGCCAACGTGCTCGTCAAACTGCCGAGTGGAGTGGAGGAGCAAGCATTCGACGCTGCAAGTGTGGAGGCGCTGGAGATGGAGTCATCAGATACTCCTGCGCGCGACATCAGCTTCCATCAAGCCGTGAAGCAGATTTACAGAGCTGCAGAAGAGGTCCAGCACAGATTGCTTGGCTTGGAAGTTCATTCACCTGATGGCGATACAGAGAACGAGTTCGCGCAAGATGATGGCGCCGATAAGATGGACCTACCGACTGCCGACTTCGCAGGAAAAGTAGACGAAGACGGCATCCTTTCGCTTGATACTCAGCCTCCACTGCCCGGACAACGAGACGAGCACGCCAAAAATTCGGAAGTGGCCATTGCTGATGACTTCGACGTCTTTCGCATCGTCGTGCCTGAGAGTGACCACGCGCAGGAACTGGAGCCTGCGTTGGACATCTCACGGGACGAAGACGCAGGGCATTTGGAGGAGTCACTTGCCATCGAGACGGCGATATTCATGCCAATTACGCTGGCGTCATTCGGCATCGAGGAGGTGGAGTTCTCACCATGGTCAGAGGGCAGTGCCATGGCGCCGGGTTCTGACTCGCAAGTGGACGAACCGGGGTCGCCGCGATTCGAATTGGTGATGGATAGTGACGACGATGCGGATCTGATGACTGTCCGTCAAGACGAAGATGAAAACGGGCCGATCGCCGCCGAGCAAGTGAAGGTCTACGCGTCCGGTGATGAGAGAGCCGAACATTCGGATGCTGAGTATCCGGTACTGGAGCTAAGCATCAGTGATGCAAGCGACGAAGCCGAACTAGAAGAGGTCGTTGCAGCACCCTCACGTGTTGGAGGTGATGCCGAGCCAGACGGCGATTGCATTGAAACCAACCACAACAGTCAGGCTTCTGTGCGTGCACCACCGATACCCGACCAGAACGATGAAGCGAGATCGATTGGAGCGGACGACATTGATGAAGACAATGCTGAAGATGTTGCGGATGCCGCCGGTGACGTGTATGCTCGAGGACTTGAGGTACCTCAACCCGCCGCGAACAAGCTCGACAAGCATGACGGTGATGACGTGGAGTACTCGGGACAAAGAGACTCCAAAACGGCGTTGCCTTCATCACCAGCAAAAGTCAATGTGGCAGTGCAAGTGAACCTGGGAACGGTTGTACCAAAGGACAACCTTGTCGAAGGGGGCGCAGACAGCGGCACTGAACCTGAAACTTCGTGCGCACATCCCGAACTACAGGAAGAAACAGCAGATCCCACACACGAAGTCCAGCCGCCAACAAATTCACTCAACTCGACCAACCAAGATGCTGCGCTGATCTCGGATGCAGAAGTCATCGCCGACGATGATATCGGCCACGAACTTGGCATTGTTGGTCGAAACCCTCACGTGGCAGTTGAAAATGATGCAAGCTGCGAGGACGATCCAGCGCACCCTGAACTCGCTGCCAGCTCGACCGATCCCCCAGCCGATGTGGCAGCGTCTTCGGCACCGTCTCTGCCTGTTCAGCTAGCGCCTGGCTGCTCGAACGACAAGCTGGACTTGATCGTTGACTTGCTGAATGAGATCCTTGTGGTATGTATGCGCACTGCACAGGCTGGAGCAGTATCTGGAGCACAGCCAACATCCCAAGTGGTTCAAGACGGTGTGAGGTCATCCTCGGTTGTCTCGTCAACCCGCAGCGCTGCTATGTGTGACGCACAGACGCAAGTGGAGGAAGACCTCAATGCTGATACCGCTAGCCATGATTCGGCTCCTCTATACCTCGAGGGCGGCATCAACCAGCAAGCGGAGGTTGAGGGGGGTGGACCGCCGTCCAAGGTTGAGCTAGAGCATGGGAGCGACAGCTCGGCAATCTCTGTGTCGTCCTCATACTCGTCAACTTCAAGCAGTGAGGAGGCTTTCCGTGCCGCGCGCATCGCCCGTGCGCCTCAGATAACCAAGGAGTCGACGCAAAGTCACGATGCTCGAGGAGCAGCCGCAACAGAAGACAATTTGAGGCTGCGTTCGTTCGTGTCGTCCCCTCCACCGCATCCAGTAGCTCGCCCTCCGTTGCTGCTCAGGACGGACCGAAGCAGCAGCATGGCGGTGGCAGTGGACCGCCTCGCGTGCGAGTTATCGTCGCTGTACGATAGCAAATCGCTCGCCCCAGTCAAGGCGACCTCAACGACTCAGAGATCATCGCCGCCATCTGTGGGGACGTCGCGCCTGCGCTTTCCGATCGAGAAGCGAGCGCCGCTCCAGTTCCCACATGACTCCGAGACGGAGCGCATCGCCCGTATCATGCAGGGCAGCATCACATACTGGATGAAGGAGAGCGAGGACGGCTCGGGCGACAGCCACGGCGAAAGCGACGACAGCGACAGCGACTACCTCTTTTAACGAAAGACAGTGGTCGCTCTATCGATATATGTAGACATTGTTGCATTGGCCAGCAATGCTGGTTGTAAGATGTGATCATGTTTGTCCTCTTTTCTCTTTTCTGTCTGCTTCCTGTCTGTTGGACTCCACTGCTGCTCAAGTGGACTTGATGGATGACATGCCGCCGGTCATGGCGATGAGGTCGTTCGTCCGCTTGCGGTACTCCTCGAACTTGGCCTCGTCTTTGGGGACGCCCACGTCGCCGTTCTTGTACATGACGGCCAGGTTGTGGCACGCCGGCGCAAAGTTCTCGTCGCACGCCAGCGTCAGGTACTTCTTGGCGACCACGGCGTCACGCTTGATCGGGCTCGACGCCGACGAGGATAGGTACATGGACGCCACGCGGTTGCAGCTGGCGGCGTCCTCGCGCTCGCACGCCTCCTTGAACGCCTCCAGGCCCTTGATCGCATCCTGCCGCCGCCATCAGAGCGTAAGTGTTACAGCTGCACCATACTCCCGGTCTAAAGACGACCAACCTTTGGACGGCCGAGGCCGTTGCAGTACATGGAGCCGAGGTGGTGGCAACCCTGAGCGTGACCGCCCTCGCACGCTTTCTCTGTTGTAGCCACGGGTACAAGCGGGGTCGCGTCAGTATCGACGTATTGATTCATAACACACATGAACGCATCGCGCCGTACCAAATAGCTTGATCGCCTCCGCGTCGTTCTGCTCGACGCCCTTGCTAGCGACTGCGACCCAAACACACGAGCACACTCAGATACCCACAATAAAACAGAGCCAGCGACGGTTGGAACGCACGCATGAGTCGCCCGAGGTTGAAGCACGAGGCCGGGTATCCGTTCTTCTCGCAGTTGAGGCGGTACATGGCGGCTATGAAAGAGTACGGCGCGAGTGAGTAGGTGTCTGAGACCTCCCACAGAGAGCAGCGATCGCCCCGGCAACACACCTGCGTCCTTGTAGTTCTTGTCCACGACGGCGAGCCACTCGCCCCAGCTGTGGCACGCGCTCGCGTCTCCTGCTCCCGTCACGACCGTCAACAGCTCGCGTTCCCATCGACAAATGCCCGGTCAGAGTCACGCACCGTCGCCGTCGTTGCAGTTAGAGCGGAACTCGTAGTGGCGCTCCTCCAGCTGCTCGTTCACGCGCCGCACCTCGCGGGCGTTCAGGTCGCTGCCGCGTACCATGTCGCTCTCAGGTACACTCGAAAGTGATGTAGTAGCAGCAGAAGTCGACCGGCGCCGTCCGTCAGCACCAGGAATTCGATGAGCGGCGACTGCCAATTGGCTTTTAGATCCCTTCACCCGCGTGCTAGTCGCCGCACATGACATGCTTGTCTTTGGTACATGTACCCATTAAATGGTGCATTTGAATGTGCCTAAAGTAGATAATACATGTAACCTAAAATGAGACGAATTGGGGCGGTGTGCGCGCTGAATTGTTGCTGATCATGGTGGCAAAATGGAAGCTTACCGCACAGTTCCGGTTCCGGCATGGGCGGCTCGCGGGCGTCCGTATCGCAGCGGATTCAGACGCTCGCAGCGGAATCTTGAGCCCGCATGCGCTGTCGCTTCATGCAGGCTGGGCATCTACTCACATCTGCATGGTCAATGCGAAGCGGTTGTTTACTGTACGTGGGTATGGCTGCTGCTCTCGAGACCCGGAGACCGCATGCTCTTCCGTGTTCGGATGGATCAGGGCATCGTCGATGGATTCTACTTAGTAGATCCTCCTCAAGTGTCACAAGTACATGCGCGGCAAGAGGCCCCATGCGTGTCAACGCTGCTGCAACTTCATAAAGTTGTTATGATAAAGTTGTGTACACGCGCCTCTTTGGACTGACGAGCGCGTCGGCGCTGGCAGTTGCCGTGACGCCTTTCGATCGTGCGAGATTGCAAATTGGCTCCACGAGCATCTTCAAAGCCCTGGTGCCACTTTCGCTTTTAGCGGATTCTACGGTCGATGCGCCAAGAATTGAGGCAAAGTTGCATTCACGCCGCCGGATTTTACATAGAGAAATAAGTTGAACTGTCACAAGCCCTGGGTTACCTGGCGGGTAATTCGGGGCATGCGACTGATACCCACGCCATTGGCGTCGCCAGCCACTGGCCAGTGGCGAATCTCGAGATGGGAGAGCGGCGCTGACCATTGCTCGTCGCTGTGTTTTTACCTCATTTGAACTGTCCGTCCAGGTTATCTTTCGGGATACATTTGATCATTTGCTTGTCATTAGCAATGACAGCCTGTTTTAGGGCATGCCCCATTCGTAATGCCCAGCACTTGCTGAGACGACCCGCGAATCTGGGACACGATTTACGCGCGCTCTCGCTTCGAGTTACACGGCTGGATCCAAAACGCTAAAACATAGGTAGGGGTAGGGCGGATGGAGCTCAACTGGAGGTGACTGAACCATCTGTTCGGCTGCCACCTGCCGCGTCGTGAGTGGCCAGGTCGAGGCGAGTCACACCCTCCAGAAACAGCCTGTTCGGACCAGCTGACGGGCAAGAAAGTTGGCCACCTCTCACCCAAACCACTGCATTTCAGTATGCCCTTCTCTGCCGCTTGCTTTCAGTAAGAGTGCCTCTGTCTGGGAAAGCCGAAAATTGCAGTTTTCCCAGCTCACTTTTACTTACAGTTTCGCCGAATTCCTTCTTCTATAAAGTTAACCGGGGAAAAGGTTAGCTGGAGGTGACGCACTTGATTTCAGTATACCCGCGCCGCGTTCTTCCTCTTTTTCTCCCCTGTCGCTTTTTAGTTTTCGCTGGAGTTCGCGCGCTTCCTTCCCCGCCCTCCAGATCCAGAAAGCGGACGCCTAGCGGATAAGACCAAATAAGGAGACAGGAAAGGCAGAGGCAAGCAAGCGGCGGCGCCTGTTTCTCACTTGGTTTCAGTATCGAAGCCGCGAAAAGCAGGGGGGAAGACGCGTATCGTGAGCGTCGCCCTCCATCAAGACCCGCGCTCCAGGTGCGCCGCGGAGGACGAAAGCGCCACCGCACGCGTCTGCCGTAGCTGCGCATCTGCGTGTTGGTGTCCGTCTCCCCGTGTCTGTGTGCGTGTGAGGATCTCCCTCGATGAACAGCGTCGCGTCGCCGCTGTGGATGAACATGACGACCGCCCCGATCCACCACCAGCCACGCCACCCGGCCTCGGCCTCGGCGGCCGCGTCGGCCGGCCACCACGCCCGCTCCACCGCGCGCGCATACCCGACCGGCCCCATGGCGGCGGATCCGCGCGCCCAGTACGCGCGGGCTCAGCCGTACGGAGACGATGTTCTAGCCAAGGCGCACGCTATCGCGCTTGCGCAGGCACAGATCCAGGCACAGGTGCAGGGGTACGCTGCACAGCGCCCGACAGACGCCAGGAGCCTCAGCTACCGCCCGCGCTTCCGCTCGTCATCGGGCTCGAACGTCATCCCCGCCACCGCGTTGTCGAAGCAGCAGGTTGAGCAGGCGTCCGCGCGGCCGTCTAGGCGTCGCGACGCTCGTGTTCGCGCCGAGTCGGCGGAGCAAACGCTGCACCAGTTCCACGTGACCAGCGCGACCGCCGACCGCCGCGCAGGTGGACAGCAGCAGCAGCTGCAGCGCATCACATCCAACTGCCGCACGTCCACTGCCGGCGCCGCGAACTACGCAAAGAGCAAGAACGCTTCGTCGTCTTCGTCGTCGTCTTCGTCGTCGTCTTCGTCGTCGTCTTCGTCGTCGTCGTCGTCGTCCAAGAACCCTGCCTCGTCGGCCGCATCGTCGTCGTCATCGTCGTCATCGTCCATGCGATCAATGACCGCCGCTTCGTCTGCGCGGTCAACAACGACAACGCAGAGATCGTCGAGATCGTCGGAATCGTCGGGATCGTCATCTTCGGTGTCGGTGTCCACGGCTACCAAGCAGCACTCGCATCAGCGAGTTGAGTGGCGCGTGGCGATCGACCCGAAGAGCAAGCGCCCGTACTACTACCACCCGATCACGCGCGAGACGACATGGAAGAAGCCGGCAGAGCTTGTCGAGAAGGAAAAGCGCGAGAAGGCGCAGTTCTTCTCGGCCATGGAGAAAAACATCCGGCTCAAGCTTCGCGACGGCAGGTGGCTGCGCGATAGCGCTGGCAGCTTGGGAGGCATTACC
Source organism: Phytopythium sindhum (assembly GCA_023334395.1). Classification (NCBI taxonomy): domain Eukaryota; phylum Oomycota; class Peronosporomycetes; order Pythiales; family Pythiaceae; genus Phytopythium; species Phytopythium sindhum. Next base: position 87,990 of record JAASGW010000021.1, read on the forward strand.
TCGAACCAAACGACCGACGAAGAGCGGCAGTCGTCGAGCTCGACGACGAGCACCGCCAGCAGTTCGCGTAGCAGCCTTGAAAGCAGCAGCATGAACAACTCCTCGTCGTCGGCGGTGAAGATGATGATCAAGACCGGAGCCGCTGGGTTCATGGCTACGCGATCGCTTCCGACTACTCCGGACTTCATTGGTGGCGGCCGCCGTGCGCCGGGAACGCCAGGCGACAACCAGCTCGACGACGAAACTGAGGAGCTGTCGAGCAAGCGCCCGACGCTCTTCCGTACCTTGTCGTCGTACGAGACTCCCGTCATGACGGAGATGAAGCGCTCGGAAGATGGCGCGCGCTTGGCTGTGCCGTCCCCCATCCAGGAGCGCGTGCGTCTTGGCAAGCTTGCGCCCCGCGCGTCGGACCTCGAGTCGTACGCTCGCAGCGCAAACATCGATTCGCGTCGTCCGGCTGCGCCAGCTGGATCCCCGCAGGCGTCTCCATCGGGGTCATCGTCGTCGCCGACCATGCGCGCTCGCTCCCGTCGCCGTTCCAACAGCACGGGCACGATTTACGTTCGCATGGGCACGATGAATGCGCCGGATCAGGACTGCACTATCCAGTGCGTGGCCACGGTTCTTCGCGCGCACATGATGGAAGCTCTCGACGCGCCGATCACTGTCGACCCGCGGTTCAACGTGTTTGTGAACCGCCGTGATCTTCGCCTCGGAGCTATCTCGGACGACGATGACCGCGAGGACAACAATGAAGCACATCGCGAAAGTGAGGAGGACCCCGCGGCGTCGATTCCGACGTTGGTGGAGATCGCAGCGTTCATTAAGCATGTGTTCTCTCGTGCGCAGATGGAGTCGGAGTGCATCATCATGAGCCTCATTTACGTGGAGCGTCTGCTGAAGGCCACGAGCGGATCGCTCCAGCTCCAGGGCAAGAACTGGCGCCGCATTTTGTTCTGCTCGATGGTGATGGCCTCCAAGGTCTGGGACGACCTGAGCATGTGCAACGCCGACTTCTCCAAGATTTGGCCCGAGCTGTCGCTCAAGCAGATCAACGAGCTGGAGCTCGCGTATCTGAGCGCCGTCGAGTACAAGGTGCGCGTGTCGGCGGTGTCGTACGCCAAGTACTACTTCCACCTGCGCTCCATGTGCGCGTCCATGGGCATGCTCGAGTCGTTTGACGAGAGCGCGCCGCTGAATTTGGATGGCGCGCGCAAGATGCAGGTGCTGTCGGAGGAGTACCAGGAGCGTTCGAAGCTAATGCCTGCACCTCGTCGCCGCAGCGTGACGATCACCACGACTTCGTCTGCGGAGGGTCTTCAGGCCATTGGCGACGGGATGTCGAGCTCGACGACCAAGGCGTCGCCGGCCGCCAGCCTCGAGCAGCTCGTGCAGATGCAAGTGCGCCCTGCCGGTGGGTTGCCGTCGTCTTCGCTGTCGATGTACCGGCTGTCGTCACTCTCCAAGCAGGCGTGATTGCCAACATGGCAGGGCTCAATCGCGCGTCATTGACGAAGCGTGTAAAGGGCTTGCGGGAAGAGAGGGTAGCGCCATTTCGCTACCCGCTTCGCCGCTTGAGCGAAAAGCGAGAGAAAAAGGAAAGGAGGTATGCAGTGTGTGTGTAGCGTGACAGGGAGGATCGAGCAGTAGTTGGTAGTGCGTGCGTTCGAGTGGATGTTTCAGCGCGGGGAGAGCAAGCGGGCAGGCGGGCGAGTGGGCTGTCTCCTCGCATCGTTAGTATGACGTGTCTAGTGGTGTGGCTGCAGTAATTGGGTGTGGGCGCGTGCGGCAGTCGCCTCGGTCGGCTTCCATCGTCTTTAAGAAGATCCGAGAAGCCAACGAAGGAGCTGTCAGCGCAGCAACAAAATGAAAAAGGCATCGTGTGTCGTCGTTCAATCTCTGTCATGGTTTCTAGTATCTCAAACAAGCTCTGATCAAGCGTCCAGGCTGGTGACCGAGGCAATGTAGTCCCTCATCCAGAGCAGCGACTGATGGTGAGCAGGAGGAAGACTCACGAGCGCCTCCGCTGTGCGCGCTGCGTCTTTATGGTGGGTCACGAGGGAGTGAAGTGCCCGCTTGAACGCGTCCTGCTCGAGAACGACCACGTCCAGCGTCGGTGCCGAACTCGAGTACGGCGGCGGCGGTGAGCTATCGGTCAGGGGTGTGGTTCTGTCCTTGGCACTGCCGCCGTCTTCTTCCTCGTCCTCATCTTCGTCCGCATCTTCATCGCTCTGGCTGCCTTCGTTGTCGTCGATGTCGTTGGCCGACTCGACGACACTGCGGAGCTGGAGCACCATCCGCTCGAACTCGAGGTTCTCGGCGGTCGGCGGCGCCGGCCACGGGTGCACAGGTGGAGCCTCGGTGTCATTCACACCAGCTGCTTCTTCATTTTCCTCAGTTGCAGCAACACCGCACGATCCGATTGCAGTCGCCTCGCTCGCCGGAGTCGTTGAGCTCGGTCGCTCCTCGTCGTGGAGCGACGGCAGCGACTCGGACCCGGTCGTCTCGGACAAGTCGGGCAGGTTCTGCACCAAGATGATGGGATCATCGAGAGGAGACGCCGACGCCGCTCGCGCCAGCTCCTTCTTCATGGCGCGGATGTGCTGTCGGATGCCGTCGCGCGAGTCCACGGCCGCCTTCTTCTTGACGAGGATGCTCGCGCCCTTGCTGGCCGACTGCAGCTTGGCGCTCGAGCCGGTCGATTGGCCCTGAACCTGGATCAACACTGGCTTCGGGTATGCCTTCCCTGCCTTCGCTGGTTGCTTCGCGATCGGTGGCGGCGATGGAGCGGCGATGTGGTTGATCAGCTCCTGACGCTGCGCCTGCCACTGTTGCAACGATCATCAAGATATCAGAGAGTGAATTGCCGCGTCCTGGAGACCGAGAAGTGCCTTACCTGAGCATTAAACTGGGCGACACGGTTCGCGACAGCCCCCCGAGGCGGCTTGGCCATGGCCGCAGACGCCGGTGGCGGCTCTGGGAGGTTCGAGTGCTCCTTGCTCGCCGAAGTCGGAGTCTTCGTCGGGGTCGAGCGCTTGGGCGGATCTTTGTTAGCAACCACAGCTTTAATCGGCTGTGGAGATGCTACCGCTGCTGCTTGAGCCTTTGCACGAGCTGCATTTGCTGGTGGACCAGCTTTCTTTGTGCTCGACGGCGAACAGAAGGGAGACGCCGCCGCTTTGGCGCCTACCGGAGCCGCGCGCTTCTTGAACGGCCGAGTGCGGCGCAGCACTCCGTTCTTCGGCTTGGCTCGTACCGCTGGCGATAGCAGGACTTTCTTGGCGTTGACATCCTTCTGTGGGGCGCTCACAGCTCTGATGGGGGTCGCCGCCGCTTTCTTCGCAGCGAGGATCGGTGCAGGCGGCGGGGAAGACGCTGGTGCCTTCACTACTTGCGCTGCATTTGACCCCTGGACTTGAGATGGAGGAGACGGCGGTGGGAGCGCCACGTTCTTGCGGAAGATGTCGTGGCCGTGGAGTACCGTGTGGTTGAGCTCGTCGGCGATGGCTCGCTCCGACAGGAATCGCTGGATCCTCGCCATGACGACCGGCGCCTTGAGCAGGCTGCTCACGCTCGGGCGGTCCCGCGGGTTCTTCATAAGCATCCCGCCCACAAGTGCGCTCAGCCCGGCGCTGTACTGCATCTGGCGGCCGGCGATCACGGCGGCGATGGGCGTGTAGTTGGCGCGGATGATGTTGTCGAAGAGTTGGCGCTGGCTGCGGCCGTCGAACGGGTGCGCGAAGGTCGCGAGCTCGTACAGCACGCAGCCGAGGCTCCAGACGTCCGTCTTGCTATTGTAGCGCTTGCCGAGGCAGATCTCGGGCGATGTATAGTACGGCGTGCCCGTGAGCGTCTCGGCGCTCGCGAGCGTGTGGCTGAGCACCGTCGCGACGCCGAAGTCGCCCAGTTTGACCACGTTGGCACCCGTGAGGAAGATGTTCTCGGGTTTGATGTCGCGGTGGATGATCTTGCGGTCGTGCAGGTGCTTGAGCGCCAGGCAGACCTGCACGAACAGGTCCAGTACCTCGTGTTCCCGGAAGAACCGCGGCGTCTTGGACTGCCGCTGCTGCATGGACTTGCGCAGGTCGCCGCCGTCTGCGAACTCGGTCACGATGCACAGCATCTGCTCCCGCCGCACGGCTGCTCTGCCTGGCAGCCCACCGACAGCGTTCGAGGCGGGTGGAGGAAGCATGAAGCTCTCCTTGCAGGCGATGATGTTGGGGTGGTCGAGCGCGGCCAGCAGCTTGGCCTCGCGCAAGGCACTCTGCTGGTCGCGCGGGTCCACGCGGATCTCCTTGATGACATACTTCTTGCCGTTCGGCTCGGACTTCTTGGTCACGACGAAGGCACTTCCGAAGCTGCCCTGCCCAATCTTGGCCAGCTTGACGTACTTGTCCATCGTCCTCGAGTCAAGGTGGGGATGCAGGGACGCCTTGCAGGTGAGGACTGGAGTCTGCAAGTGAGCGACGCGTTTGGGTCAGCGATGGTGGAAAACGGATTCAACGGCCCAGCTCTCGTCGCTAAAATTACATGCTGGGCCGCACTCGATGTGTTCCAACCATGAGAGTAGCAACAACGAAGGGTTGGCGCTTTCTTGGCATGAGCAGTTCATGGATCGCCAAGTAGCAGCGCCGACAGCAGTAGGAGTAGCAACCCAAAGTGCCCTGCCGTCGACAGCTGCGTGCACGTTCCCCGATGCTCTGCTGGACCCATCGTGCGACGGGATTCTTTACAAGGGCGATAGTCAGAATGGCGATGCACGGCGGCCGCTCCAGCGCAAGCCGCCTCATCTGGACTATGCGAGGGAGTACAAGGTGTCGGGGTCGCACGCGAAGACCCGGGCGACCATAGCGGCGCTGACTGAAAGCCACCAGCGCCAGCAGATCGTGAAGGAAGAAGCCTACGACCGGGACCGCGCTGCCGAGAAATTTACGACCACGTTCGTCGAGACAAGGTTCGCGACTTGCGGAGCGCCTACTTTGAACACGAAGAGCGTGCTGATCGAGCGACAACGGCGGAAAGCGGACAAGACAGCAGCGATCGTTCCTGTCGACCCCGTTAATCACCTCAAGGACCCATCTCAGGAGCCGCCAGAGACTCAATATCCTCGACGGAACACCGTCAAGGAGCGGAAGGCGGGGGTAGCACTTGCAGCACGCACCATCAAGATCGAAGAAGCCATTCGAAGAGCCTACGGATCGCAGGTACTGGATCTGAAGGCTCTCGAGCTCATCCGCATCCCGTCGCAGGTGTTTGGGACCATGCTGAGGCAGCTCGCACGGCTCATTCACACCGTCAACGTCAGCCGCAACGCGCTGCGTGAGATCCCGCGCGAATTCTGCGTGGCGTTCCCGGAAGCCGAGACGCTGATGTACAAGGAGAACACGCTCGACAAGCTCCCAGAGGAGATTTCCACATTAGCGTACCTGAAGCACCTGAACGCCGAGTGCAATCAGCTCATGACGCTCCCCTCCCACCTGCCGAAGAGCATGGAGGTGATGAACGTGAGCCGCAACCGTATCCAACGAGTGCCCAACCTCCACGAACTGACAAGACTCGTAGAGATGGACTTGTCGTACAATCTGCTCCAGCTACTGCCGAATGGATTCATGGCGCTGGTAAAGCTGAAGGTCCTAAGACTCGCCGGCAATCGGCTCGTGACACTCGCGACACTACCGAGGATGACGTCCTCCACACTAGATATCCTCGAAGCTGACAGTGCGTTTGTCAGCGGAGTCGACGGTAATCAAGCCAACAGCTTTGGTGACGGAGACGGCGGCGATCGAGAACAGGAGAAAAAGCAGTGGCGAGTCGAAGAGGATCCAGATACGAACGATCCCGTCTACTTCCATATCCCAACCAAGCAGGTCACTCGTGTGAAGCCCGCGTGCTTTCGCGTTTCGATCCCGACGCTCCGTCTCCCGAGCAATCTTGTAGAGCTGAGGGAAACACCTAATCCCATGGACAAAGAGCACGCTGCACAAATACTCAAGCGGTTCCCTGAGGGCTGGGAGATCGTCTTGGGCGATGCAACTTCGACGCAGATCCAGTATCGAAACCATTGTACTGGCGAGACCTTTGCCGCGCTGCCATCCGCACTCAATCGCCTCGGTGATCTCACGTATCTACACATTCTGGACGTGTCCGGCAACCAACTCCAAGAGCTCCCGCCGTCCATTGTAAGTGTTTGTTGCTGGAAATGCCAGCAATGAGCTGCTGAGTGGCACTCTGTTGCTACAACTATGGACTGGAATGCGTTCTCACATCGACCTGACCCGTCTGGATTGGCCTGGTAGGGCAACCTCGTCCGACTGAAGCGACTGGAAGCTGAGAACAACCGACTGCTGCGGCTGCCCGACGCTTTCCACAACCTTCAAGCGCTGCAGACCATCAAGCTTGGAATGAACGCACTCGCGGCCCTCCCGCCGTCGATATCACTGCTTTCCAGCTTGGCAGAGTAAGTTTTGCCATCTTCACGTCATATGCACTTTCATTCATCTCACACTATGCCACGTCATAGGCTGGATCTGAAGCTCAACCGGTTGCAGACGCTACCGCCAACGTTCGGCGATCTGCCTCGCCTGGAGGCGTTGGATCTGAGCTCCAACGCGCTTGAAGCGCTCCCTAGTTCGTTCCTGCGCCTAAAGAAGCTGAAAACCCTCAAACTCCACAGTAACTTGTCATTGACAAGTGCTGCGGGAGGATTTACACCCGAGGTACTGGCGTCAGGAGACATCTCACGCATTTTGTGGCAGCTCCAGCACCAGCTGCAGTGCGAGCTGCGTGGGGCGCAGCCGCCCGTTCCTTCTTCGCGAGTTGTCGGAGTTGGAGACGAGAGCTGGACGACCGACATGCACTTAAACCGAGAGTTTGCGCGCGCTGTCAAGGCAGCTCAGACCTCACTGTGCCTCGACTTCCACTGGAAGCGACTGACACTGGCGGAGTTCCCTCCAGCGTTCTTTACGACATTAGGCAAGCTTCGCGAGCTGCGGCTTTCCGGTCATCGGCTCGAGACAATACCAGCCTCGTTCTCGTCTTTAGCGGAGCTTCGCGTGTTGCAACTGCGCAAAAACGGTATCCAGAGCATCGATGACGACGTTTTCACTCTGTCCGACGGCTGCCAGTCCTTCCTCGAAGAGATAGACCTCGAGTACAACCAGCTTGGGGCCTTACCGAAGTCGATCGGGAATCTCCGACGTCTACGTGTTCTCCGAGCTGCAAACAACCAGCTGACCGATCTACCGAAGGAGATCTCTTGCCTGTCCGCGTCGCTGAAGGAGCTCTACGTTGCCCACAACCGCCTTGTAGAAGCGCCTTGTACGTTGGGAAAGCTTGACGCCCTGGAACACTTGGACGTGTCGTACAACCAGCTCCGGACACTCGACACCATGTCGTTTGACGCGCTCATTCGACTTCGGATACTACGCGCCAGCGCCAACCAATTGAGCGCACTTCCTCAGTCTCTAAGCCAGTCGGTTCCGCTCGAAGAGTTGTCGATCGCCGGCAATTTGTTTGTGGAGTTCCCGCTGTCGGTGCTGCAGCTCGGAGCGACACTGAGACAGCTCCAGATACAGAGCAACAAAATCTTTCGCCTGCCGTTCGAGTTCGGCGATGCGATGGTCGTACTCGAGAGCGTGGCCAGCGATGGCAACCCGTTCTTGTCTCCTCCTGCAGAAGTGATGCGGATCGGAGTCAACGCTATCCAAGCGTACTTGCGCAAGCGGCAGCAGCGAGTCATCGAGATGACGCGTCTGCTCGAGGCTCTGGCGCTGTCATTCGACCCCAACGCTTTCGTGATGCCAAAATTGTGTGCACTGCTCACGGGCGTCGGCCAGCAAGCACAAAACGGCGGTGGCGGACAAGAACTACCGCTGCCTGAGCCGCTGCTGCCGTTCCTGACAGCAGACCACCTCGCAGCGTTCGACCGCGCGGTCGACCAATACGTCAACGGCGCCTTCTACCTTCGCGTGGACACCCGCGGTGCTGACTTAGTTAACGAGCTGCTCCTACGCACTCACTTCTCGATCGCGCAGCGACACCACCGAAGCGTCTTGGACGACCTTGTGCGGCTGTGCGACCTGATCCGCAGCAAGAAGTGGGCCGACAAGATCGACTTTCGGTACGACCTGGAGCGGCCGTGGGGACGGCGCGGAGAGCTCGTGGGCGTGTACTCGGTCAACCCGGACGTGATTTACCAGGAGCAACCTCGCCTCCCGAGCATTCTGAGCGTGATCCGCACGCGTGTGCACCACGGATTCGAGGAAGAAGCGTTTACGCGTGACAGACGCGAGATTGAGACTGCGATCGACCAGTACGTCGGTGTCTACGGGCCGGTGGGCGTCGCGCATGACGACGTTCCGTTCTACTGCGGGTGCGAGGAGCTACTGCGGTTCAACAAGATGCACTGGCCGTGCTATCGGCGCGGGTGGACGCTTGTCCAGATGATCTACACGGAAGAGGAAGCCGCGAGGCGCGAGCAGGACGAGCAGAGGATCACCGAGGCGCTGAGAGCGCTGAGGCCGCAGATTGAGACGTTCCTGCGCACGGAGGAGGGCGAGAAGCGGTTTCACAAGGAGGTCAAGGAGGTCAAGATCAAACTGCGTGAGAGTCTGCGCGATCTTGAGAAGAAGCTCGTCAAGACCAAGAAGAGGTGGAAGGCGCAGACCCGCCAGCTCGCGCAAAAGATCAAGCAGGAGGAGCGGCAGAAGCAGCAATACGAGAAGGCAGCAGGCAAGAAATCGTCTCCGGTACCACCAGCACCACCGGTGAAGACAGTGGCGGAGGTGAAGGAGTGCGAGGAGCAGCAAGAGAGGGTCAACAGGCTCGAAGAGCGCGTGAAGGAGATGACCAAGGAGTTCGAGCACGGCAAGAAGAAGCTCGGGTTCGGCTACCACGAGTTCATGGACGACGTGGTCACGAAGCTACTCGACAGAGTGAGTGGCGAGGTGATAGCACAGTTGGTCAGGCAGCAGCGCGAAAAGGCCATCCAGTTTGGCTGGAGGCGGCCGTGGGACGGACCCGGCGGCCGAGACTTCGAGGAGTACAAGAAGCTCGTGCGTCGGAAGCTGCTGAACGACGGGACCCTGGAGCAGGAAGACCACGGTGACCCTGGCGAGGCGAGCGACAACAGCGAGATTAGTGAAGTGAAGTTCGAGGGGTACGACGACCTTGTGAGCAACCTGGTTGATGGCGACGCGGACCCCGACGGCGATGAAGGCGAGGAGGAGGAGGCTGAGATGGCGGCCCAACGAGCTGCTCTGCTTGCGAACCTGAAGGTGAGCGACGTCAGCAGCGACGACGAGAGCGACGACGCGGACAGGGACAAGTCGCAAGATAGCGAGCTCTAGGCGGTGGTGTATGATCATGTTGCACGCAGTGCGAAGTGATCGTTGCCATACCCAACGCGTTCGAGTAAACGACATCTATTTGGGCAAGCGAAGCAACACGGAAGACGAGTAGCGACCGGCAAGCTCGAAGGGGCCAACGACGACGACGAAAAGAGACTAGCAATCTGTCTCCGTGCTGCTTTTGTGGATGCGTTCCTGTTCGATTGCCTTACAACAGCAGCGGGTTCTGGTGGTACTGCTGCGAGTACGAGCTGTACTGATTCGTCGCAGCATTGGACGCTCCGCCCTGGGACATCCGGATCGACGGCGACGTGCCCGGCTTGCGCGGAGCGCGCATCGCGACGCCGTCGATCACCGGGTAGCGCTCGGCGAACGAGGGCGTGCGCGGGGTCTTGAGCAGCGTCTGGTACACCGCGTCGCGGTGGCCAGGAGACTCGTGCAGGTATCGGAACTGCTTGAAGACCTTCATGGCGTACTTGGCGTCGATGACGGGGTCGTGGTCCGCTTCCTGGATGTTGTGCCCCAGCAAGTACTTGGCCACGTGGCGCAGCGAGAAGTACCGGTAGCGGATGATGCCGTTTGTCGACTGCATGGGGAGGCGGAAGAGGTCGGCTACGTCGAACATTTGCCGGTAGTCCACCTCCTTCTCCAGCGTCAGCCACTCGAGGTCTTTCTTGATGGATTGGCCCACGATCACGCTGTCCGTCGGCAATACCGCGCGCAGCTTCACCAGCGCCTCCTTTAGGTTTGGCGCGCCCACGAGGTCGCTGCTCAAAGGGTAATCAAGAGGCGAGAAAGGTTAAAAGTCGTGATCAACGACAAAGCTTAGGTCTATCAGCAATGAACGAACCTTTCTGTGATGCCAGTGAGCTGCGTGAGGTAGCTGACGATCTCCTTGTCCGGTTTGACGTACTGGTCGAAGACTACCTGTTCGTCCTCGTTGACCACTGCAATTCTCGCCACGTCCCGGTCACTGTGCCAGACAGTGGAAAAGCATCAGTTCCACGAAAGTAGAGCAGGTCAAGCGGTTCCTATCGTAGCAATGTACTTGGTGCCGGTGCCTGTCGCCACGCATTCGACGTCGATCGCGAAGAACTGAGGTAGCCACAACAATCCAGAGGTGAGCACATTTGCCATGGCAATCATCGAAAGAGAATGCGCGAGCAACGTACGGGTCCTTCGATATCGCGGGTGAACACGGGCAGGATCTCGCTGATCACCTCATGGTTCTTCTTGGATGGATTCGGCTCGATCTTCAGGCGGCGGCGACCGGTGCGAGGGGTGGACGATGCCCCCTGGTCCGCCGGGTTCTCCGTCGCAGGTATCTCCTGCATCGGCACCTGCTCCGGCACGACCATCATCATGGGCGGCGGCATCCCCGGATGGTTGAAGAACACGGTGCCGCCGCTGTTGACTGCCATCGGTCCCGTTGCCGAGTAGTCGCCCGCCAGCGGGTCCTCCATCGCGTTGGAGTACATTGAAGCAGGCGTGGGCGCTGCAGGGATGTGCGCGAACGGGCAGCCCGTCCCGTTGCGGCAGCCCATTCCGGTGGAGAAGAAGCGGCACGGGCGCGCGCCGTTGGAGTACGGGTTGGCCCCGCCCTGGTTCATGTTGGCGCCGGCCGTATTGTTGTCTGCGCCCGCGTCGATGGGCGTCGCACCAGGGGGCAGCTCGTGCCGGAAGGAGCAGGACTCGCCGCGGAAGCAGCCCTGAGGGGACTGGAAGAAGCGGCACGGAGCCGCGCCGTCCATGGTGTCTGCAAACCCGCGCGCGGCAGCTAGATGGGCACGAGGGGGAGGAAAGCCAAACACGGAGCGGGCGAGCGGCCGCGGTCAGTCCCTCGGTCTGCTTCTGAACGGGCGCAACAAGAGGACAGGGGAGCGGAGGAGAGACGAGGGGACCAGCGCCCCTATCCTAGCCCTTCCTCCGGCTGTCCTCGGCCCTGTGTCCATGTGGAGTGACGCCCCGCACTGGTGGCCAACGAAAGCGATCGCAATGCTCGCGAGGAGCTCACCTACCTGTTGTCGCGCGCCGAGTCGGCAGAGGGCGGAGGGGGAGGGCGGGCAGAGCGTGGGGGGCTCGGGCAGGGAGAGGAGGGCGCTGGGCAGGCGGGCGGGGAGGCGGGAGGGCTTCTCTACCTCGCGGACGCGCTCGCTGGTTCCCGGATGGCTGCGCTGTTCTGTTTCATGCAGGCCGATCGATCGCTTGGAAAAGAAGAAACGCTCTACGTCGGCCAAAAGAAAATACCGGTTTGAAACCGGTAGTTATCAGTGGGGATGAGCAGTGGGGGGTGGGGCTGTGACCGGCTAGATTGTGTCGCTTGGATGGGGAAGCCAGCGCGTTCTGGACGTCTGTGGGGCGGTTCGGGCGGGACGGGAGCGGTGCGAGGCATGCGGCATTCATGGTCCCCCGCTCCGCCCACGTCACAGCTTCTGCCGTCATCAATCAACAATCAAGCGGCCATAATGCACCGCCTCGGCTCTCCTTCGGCAGGGCGGCGCATGAGGATCTTGTCTCCTGTGGACGCTCTCGATGTGAGCTGCGTTTACAGTTGAGAGGTCTGTGCGCTCGCTCGTGTCGGTCGCGATGACGGTCAAAACGATGACCATTGTTGCTTCATTACTGTAGCTCTCGGTCGTAGTGCTCCTGTGCGACCCAGGGCCAGGATCAGGTGCGCACGGTTGGTTCATTCATATTTCGTCTTATACTTAGATACCCATGCAAGCTGACCTGCGGCCGAGTGCTGCTCGCCGCGCTGCTGCTACCAGGCCGCGGGCTAGTCCTCGTCGTCTTCCTCTGCGGCGTGCTTGCGCTCGATATTGCGCAGCGCGTCCTGCAGCTCCTCGGAGGTGTATCGGCTATTGAGCGTGCGGTACTTCTTGAGCTGGATGACACCGATGAGCTCGCGCACCATCCAGCGGCCCTTCTTGATGGCCTTCTTGACCTCCACCGGGTCGTCCAGTGCCCTGTTCTTGAAGAACGCCTCCTTGGCCTTCTCGCGCACGTAGTCCAGCCCCAGCGGGTAGTCCCTCCCCACCAGCAGGAAGCGCTTGTACAGGTCCCGCACCTTGGGTTCCATCGCAATTCCCAATCGCTCCGCCACAGTCGAATCCTACTATCAGTCATGGCTGGCAGCTCGTCAAACGGTCCGTTGCCCAAAATTACAATCTGGAAGTTCCCAAAACAAGGGCGGTGAATCTTTCGAACATCATCCCCCCTCCCACCCCGGGTGACAGCGGCGCGTGGCCGCTTGGCGTGCGGATTGACTGGACGACGGTAAAGACACGGACCCAACGCACCGCCAGCCAATTGGGCAGACACGCAAAGCGGCGGATCTTCAACTGCAAAGACGCCATTCTGGCGGTCAGATGAGAGGCGCGCGGCGCTCCGGCAAAGCTCTATATATTAGACGGCGGCGGCACCTGCTGATTTTACTGCGCTCTGCGGTTGGCGCTGGTCTGAGCCACACGCCGCGAGCGTGTTCATGGATGCCGCATGTTGGCGTTCAATGCGGCGCTCTGTGTCTGCATTTGCAGCGTCTTGGTAGCGTCTTGGTAGCGTCGCGATGGCGCTCGCGCTGTGGCCGACATGGAAGTGATGCACGTGTTTGCGTCCGCTGTTTGCTGTGTGTTTTGATTATTTTGCCCAATCCTTCTTTACAACTGCTGGTCGCCTCTCGTGATGTTCATACTCGCTTCAGCACCAAACAAAACAAATACTGCCCTATCGCAACCGCGCGTCGTCGAAGAACGCGAGCTGTGTGTCTACCCTATCATGGTCGTCCTGTCGCGCTGAAGCCACTGCTTCGCACTGATCGTCGAAGCGACCCGAAGACGCAAGGGGTTGCCCCCTGGCGCGTCGTCCCCGCAGTTGTTAGGAAGCGCTCGCGATCGCTGGTGCGACGGCCACCACGGGTGCTGCCACCACTGGAGATGGTGCCGCCATCACCGGAGTTGGTGCTGCCGGCGACGACGGCGCAACCGACAGCAGCCCCAGCGGCGACGACGACTCCTCAGACACCTGAGCCGTGTCGGGCGAAGCGGGCGGCGCGCCCGAGGGCGACTTGGGCGACGGGAAGCCGGACAGCTCCTTCGACGACGACGAGTCCGTCGGCGTCATCGGCGCGTCCTCTTTGCTGTCCCCGGCGTTCTCCAGCACGCGCACAAAGCGACCCTTGATGCGCGGGCGGTCGTCCGCGAGCTTCTTTCGACAGTCGTACTTGATGCTTTTCTTCCAGGTCCGGTTCTTGCGCTTCTCGTGGAACTTCTGGATACGCAGCTTGCGCGCCTCCGGGCTGTACGAGCCGATCTTACGCTCCACATGCACTCCCATTCGCGGCGTCATCGCAGACGACCCAAGCACACCGAGGAAGGCGTCCGGCGCCGTGATGGACAGCGGCTGCCCGCCATTGATGCGCGCGTGCTCCTTGCGCAACTCCTCCGCTGCGGCCGAACCGGCAGCCACCTTGAGTTTGAACGACGAGCTCAGCGAGCCGCCAGCAGAAGACGATGGCGTGGTGAGAGGCGAGGAGACGCCCGTGCCGTCGTTGCGCCCGAAGAGGCTGGCGCGCTTCTTCCGGCTGGATGCACTGGTCGGGGACGGGATAGTGAACGATTGCATCGTGTCAAAGCTCATGAGGAGCTTCTCCGCGTCCTTTGGATGGCTGGATCCATCGGTGCCGATAGCCTCAACTATTCAGACGAGAAGGGTACGATCACGCACAGCCATCATCAGCACTCGTTCCAGAGTGGTCGCGAGATCAAAGTCAAGAAAAGTAGCGTTGGCGGTCACTAACCGAAGGAAGCCACGTCGGACGCCTCTTCGAACGCCATCTCGCTGCGCAGCGGGGACAGGAACGATGAGGATCCGAAGCCAAAGTCGTTGACGTCGTTGACGTCCACCATGCTGTCCTGGCTGAAGTCGAGCCCAAGCGACATTTCCATCTCGTCGTGCGTGACCCAGTCGATGTCCTGGTTCAGGCACTCGTCGAGGTCCAGCGAGCGCAGGTTGTCGTCGCTGATCCACCCGTCCATGTCCAGATCGAGATCTTTCGCGTCGTCGAGCTTCATCTTCTTGGGCTCGCCGCTCGAGAGCATGGCCGACGCATGCGTTTTCTTCTTGCGCTGGGCGGCCATCCCGCCGCCAACGGCGCTCATGAGCTTATCTTGCGGCGACAGGCACATGGCGCTGGGCTTGCTGTCCTCGATGGGACTCATTGCGCTCCGCATGACCTCCATCGGACGTCCTCCACAGGTTGGCTGGCTCGCTCCCTCGAGGCAGGACCGCGCACGCTCAAAACACAGCGACTGCACACGCAGCGACACGATTCAACTAATCGATCGATGCGCGTAGGCAGCGGAGCAACCGCGCGGGTTACACGGCAAACAGGTAGATCGCGGGCGTCGCGCGCGACTTGGCGGCGGCTCGCGTTCTTTTTTTCCCAGCGATGTGGTTTCCAAATGACACAATCACTCCAGGCAGTGCATCCGACTCGACCCCGGGTAAAAAGCACATCTTTGGCGAAAAAAGCGCCATGCCTTTCACCGCATGGTGTTTTAAACAGGTGACCCACAACAGGACGATCTTTCGGCAGGTAGATAATCTGCAAGATTGGGTTTCCGCGGATGATGGGGGCCGTATTTTGGCCAATCAGCGCCTGGCGGCGGGAGCACAACAGGTGGTTTGGTAGGCCTGCACACAGTACTGTTGCATCCCGCTAAAGTAACGGTGGTTACTGATCTCACCCATAAAATTCAATACTAGCGCTGTTTGGAGAGGGGATGGTGCAACCCATCGCAGTTTACTTTAGCCGGGTGGCACGATAGACCCCAGAACTGAAGGATCTCGTTCCACCCCACGCACCACTCGATCGGCGCTCGCTCGGGTTCAGTATACAGCACCGCACACAGGTTGGCAGGAAGAAAATCATCGCGAGTGAGGTCTCCGCAGATGTCCCAAATTTGATCTCACCGCCTCCGCCCTCTCAATGCAGCGCCTTGCTTGAATTTCCGGTTTGACAAATCGGAGAGAAAGCGAGTCAGTGTACACGCTCGGTGCTCTCTTCGTGACCCATTAAACGCGCGGTTCCGGGGCTTTCATTGGATGATAACGGCCCGTCAGGCGGACGGGGGGGACTGCTCGAAAGGAACAAAAGACCGCCAGAGAGGACGCGGACGGGGCATACGAAATCAGAGGGCGTAAACACAATTCCGACCATCTCTGGTCAAGAACCTACTATACAGAATACCTACTATCTAATCAAATACCGATTAAGTAACCGGTAATAAGCAGCCGTGACCTGTTTGGGCAACGTTAACACTCAAAATCTGTAAGGCTGTACCAAATTGGCGACAATTTTATGGAGCCAGTCGCCTCAACAATGGACCAATTCGCACTAGATTTCTGAATTTTTGAAAATCTGAATATTTTTTGTTACTTCTCAGTTTCTCAGGAACAAATCACAGTACATTTCCATCTCCATACAAACTTACTGATATCATTTGCTCAGATTCTCAGGTACAAAAATTTATCTAAATATCTGAGCGAATTACCATTACTTCCTCTGTTTCCTCAAAAAATGAAGTCTTTGGTTATTTAAGAGAAACCTCAGCTCATATAATTGGTCGAAAACACGAATAAAACGAATCAACGCGACCGCCTAAAACGACGGTGCGACCGCTGTATTTTATGTGCCATGGCCGATCAACGCGGTCAATCGATGGGGCTGGTACCTAGCAGCCAGTCATTGATTTTCGTCTTCGTCCATCTAGCTGCTCTAGCGCTCGTGCGCGTGGTCATTGGTGCTCATATCTTATTCGGCGCCATGTCGCGCCCCAAGGGGAAGAAGGACCTGATCAGGGGCGATCATCGCCGCCTCCTGGTGTTCCTGACCCAGCGGTTCGCGAACGGCAGACTCGTGTACGGCGCGGTGTCTGGTGCGGCAACCAAGTTTGGTTACTGTACCAACACCGTCCGCAAGATCTGGCACGCGCGGGACAGCGACGACGCGCCGCTTCGACGAAGCCACCCTCCTATTCAACATTCCGACCCCGTCGTGCAGCGGCGCCTTGCGCTAGTCGAGAGCGCCCTGCTGGTCAAGCGCAAGAGGCTGCGGGCGCTCTCGGCTGCAACAGGCGTGCCGACGACGACCCTGTGGCGCATGTACAAGCGCAGCTTCATCAAGCGGTCCGTGTCGCGGGTCAAGCCGCAGCTCAATGATGCCCAGGAGCGCAAGTGTCTGGCATTCGCGCTTAGCATGCCCATCAGCCAATTGGCACGTGTGTACTGATTTTATATTCGACTTGTTTCAGTTGTTATTTTAAAATATATTGGCGTTCTGAACTGATGAATTGATTTTATATGTATTTGCGCGTAGGACGACCTTTGCACTGGATGGATCACGTGTACGACCGCGTACATATTGACAAGAAGTGGTTCAATCTATACCGAGAGGCGGAGACGACTACTTGACCGCCAGCGAACCTGAGCCGTACCGGAGCTGCCCGAACAAAAGGTACATCGGCAAGATCATGTTTTTAGCAGTGGTGGCACGACCGCGCTTCAATTATCTCAACCGCTGCTTGTTTGACGGAAAGATCGGCATATGGCCGGTGATCGAGACGTCTGTCGCGATCCGTACGTCCAAGAACCGACCGGCCGGGGCGCCCATTACCAGATGTGTCAACATGACACGAGAGGTCTACAAGAAACTCATCGTCGAGAAGGTGTCCCCTGCCATCAGAACGCGGTGGCCAGGTAATCATTTGGTATTTGTATGTGCGTGGTTATACAGTGCCTAACTGTGCACTCTGTATGGAATTTTAGAAAATAAGTCGCGCGCTATCCACGTTCAGCAAGATACTGCCGGCCCGCATACGCTCGCCGGTGGCCCGATCATTGAGAAGGCTGGGCGAGCGGATGAATGGAAGATCAAGATGATCCGCCAGCGCCCTCGCTCGCCCGACCTCAACGTATTAGACTTAGATTACTTTCATTCGGTTCAATCATTGCAGTATCAGGAGCAAACACTAACCACTGACGAGCTCATTTCTACGGTCGTGCATTCGTTCGCGTCTGCACGACCGGAGGCGCTGAGCAAATGCTTCTTGACGTTGCAGGGTGTCATGGTGAAATTCATTGAGCATCGCGGCCACAACAATTACAAACTCCCTCGCATCAGAAGTCGCTACTACTCGTCAAAAGTGGAGTCATTATCAATCCCTGTTGATCACCAAACGGTTGTCAGGGGGGTAAATGCTCTGGTCGCGTTTGCTCTTTAGTTTGCATAATGTACAGTGCGCGCCAATGAAACGTGAAAATGGCCGGTCGGTCGCATATCTTAGTCAATAATAGGTTTTCGAAAGCGCAAAATGCCTCGTTTTATAGCCAATTGCGAGATCTCTCGAATAAAACAGTTTTCAGTGGATAAAACGAATTTTTGACGCAGTTACAGTTAAAATTTTGATGGAGCTGGCATTCGTAATATATTGAAATTTATATGGCTGCTGGGAACATTTGAGCCGCGAATTTGCATAGCTGTTTTAGACACTGTAAATCGTTTTTTATGCTTGCCACGGTTAGCTCTTCCCACTCGGTGATTTATGCGATCAGAAGCGCAATGGGGGCGACGGGGCTGACGCCAGACGAGCGCAAGTTCATTCTCGTCCTTCGCGACGCTGGCTTGAAGCTCTCGGCCATCTCGGAGGCCACCAATCGCTCTATCGGGGTGTGTCACAAGGTGATCAAGCTGCGGGATACGCCAGCGAAGCCGTCGCAGTGCGAAAAGCCCAAGAAAGTGACTGAGCGTGACAAGCGTTCGATCATTCGGGCGATATCTGAGGCAGGGGCGAGGGCAAAAAGCGCCAAGTACCCGTTAAATGTGGACATCAGCGTTCGGACTGTGCAGCACCTATGCCAGGACGTGCCGTGGCTGAAGTCCAAGAAGGTCAGGGCGAGACCCGAGCTACTGCCTCACCACCAGACGGCGCGCAAGAAATGGGGTGGCGACCACAAGGACAAGACGAGCGCTGAATGAGCCGCGGTGCTCTTCAGCGACGAGAAAAAATGGAACTTGGATGGTCCTGATGGTCTGCGGCGCCGCTGGGTCGACACGCGGCAGCCTAATCCTGTTGCCGTGCGCCGCCACTCCGGCGGTGGTAGCGTGATGGTCTGGGGCGGATTTTCGGGGACCCAAAAGACACGTCTCAAGCTCTTTGACTGCCCCGTCAACTTTGTCGAGTACATCGCCACGCTCCAGGAGTATTTACAACCATCTTTCAACCCTGAAAACCAAATCTTTCAGCACGGCTATGTCCCCGCGCACACCTCACGAGCGACGAAGGGCTGGCTCTCGACTAACAACATCACCGTCATGAAGTGGCCGGCGAAATCTCCAGACTTGAACCCTATCGAGAACTTCTGGAGATGGATGACGTACCAAGTCTACGGCGGCGGGCGTTAGTACTACTCGATCGAGGAGCTCAAAGATGCCGTGCAGAAAGCTTGGGACGCCGTACCGGCTTCTTACCTCGAGTCGCTCGTGAATTCGATGAAAAGTCGCTGTCTGCAGGTAATCGAGTGCCACGGAAGATATATTTCGTATTAGCAACCGCTCTGGGCCGCATTGGCGTTTTTAATACGAATCTGACCGACCGAGATTTGGGCCGTCAATGACTGCAACAGTGTAACCATTCTGGTTTTTCTCTGGCCCCTGCGCCAAAAATTCGTTTTATCCACTGAAAACTGTTTTATTCGAGAGATCTCGCAATTGGCTATAAAACGAGGCATTTTGCGCTTTCGAAAACCTATTATTGACTAAGATATGCGACCGACAGGCCATTTTCACGTTTCATTGACGCGCACTGTACTAATTTTCCGTCAGTAAATTTTACTTCTCGTTGAGTAATTACGCGGTTAATTTGGAGCTTGCGCTCATTGGCTGAATATATAGGCGATTTTGACTGATGCCAAAATAACGCAGAAAAAACCTCGATTTTTCACAGCCGCAAAATATGGGTTATGATCCCTAATTTGGCCTGTGGAACAAGAGTAAAACCGAGTATTTGAAGCTGAATCGAACAGTACTGTTCACTTTTAGAACAGAGTACAGGAAATTGAGTTACGTTAAAAAAAAAACTTAGGGCCGTCAAGATTTATAAGGGGAGTGTGTTGATATTTAGGCGTGCCTATGCGTTAATGAAAAAGCAAAAATACCTGGCGATTCAGGATAAAAAGACGCTTCGATACGTGTTCGATTTAGCCTTTGGCACCTACTACTTCAAAAGTTACAGCAAGTGCTCGACAAGCTTCATTCTTTGAGGAAACAGAGGAAGCACTTTTTAGACCTTGATGAGCAAAAACGTGACCATGTCCAGGAAAAATTTAGATATTCAGAAATTCAAAAATCTTGTGCCAAGTGTCCCAATGGTGCCAGGAATAAATTGCAAAGAAAAGTTATTGATTTACTAGAGTACTCGATATATTGTGTTTTTCATTGTTTTTGCACCTCATATCATAGTGGTAAAACAATTTTCTACTATTCATAAAAGAATGTACATTTATCTAACATCAGACTAATCCACGAACAAGAAGTACAATAAAAAGTCCAGCCATGATTCACCTTGAATCGCCGAAGTCATTCCCACCTTGACTTACACGTTGTGTCTTGAGTTCCACACGAATAAACTGAAGTGGTGGATGGCGATCCGCCATTCCAGCTTTTATTGGCTTATTCGCGTTGTCCTGCCTAAAAGAACCGCTATTCTATTTGGCGTGAGGTAGGGGTACTATATGGTTTTGTAAAACAATTCCACCTTTAGTTAAGCCTAAATATAGGATGACGTGATGGCAAAAACATGAAATTATACCCGTCTCCGTCAAAAAGTTGAAAAGCACAATAGATCTTGGTGGATAGAGTATACATGTAATGGGGCGCTGTCCACGACAGTCCCCAAAACACAGCACGCACGCTTATGCAGAGAGGAAACTTGACTTCCCGACTTGGAGGGAAGGAGGAAACGGAGACTTGAGAAGGACGCAGAAAATTTGCAACTGAATTGAAATGAGCTTATGGTTCCTGAATCCTACAAACATAAAACCACTAGGGTTCTATGGGGTTAAATGTAGTCAACCTACAAATGCAATATAAAACCTTGGGTTGAATCAGGTTGAGCTTGAGGCTTGGACCAGGAGAACATTCTCCAACTTGAACTTCAATGTGAGGTTCTTCTCCGAACAACCTCCCTACCATGTGGCACGTTGTGATTGGCTGATATCAACAGCATGTACCCACAATGACACGTCGGCCTCGTCACCAGATAGTTTCCCAACAGGAACCATCATCATGCACAAAGACACGTGTGCAGAGAACACTCGAGAATGTTCGAGAACATTCCATGCGGTCGTAATCATTGATCACTAC